>VWZN01014773.1:556619-584147 GCA_013396955.1 Regulus satrapa
AGACACCCTTTGTTTTTTTTTTGTTTTTTTTTTTTTTTTTTTTTGTTTTTTTTTTTTTGTTTTTTTTCTGTGGTTTTTTTTGTTTTGTTTGTTTGGGTTTTTGTTTGTTTGTTTGGTTTGGTTTGGTTGGTTTTTTTTTTTCTTTAAAGCAGCTTTCCTGAAACCATCACATTTGTTTTTTTCCTCTTTTTGAGAGCTGGACACTATCCTAGTCAAGAGGGGGCTAGCTGAAGAGCTGTCACTGTAACTACAGCACTGCAGGTCAGCCAGGAAAAGAGCTGGCTTCAAACACAGCAACAGAAGAGAGTTCAGATGTGGATCCAGGGCAACATTCAACTTCCCCTTGCCCAGACTATGAACACAATAACAGGGGATGCAGGCTTTCCTAATTAGGGATAAAGGAAACTTTGTGATAGCTACCAAGATGGGAAAGTGGGTAAATGATTATCTCATTTTCACCCATAAAATAGATGAAGAAGATAAAAGATGTGTACGATGTTTCAGTTTGTTACATTAAAAACATAATGCACTTGTTTCCAAGGCATTATGTGTCCCATGATACTGAACAAGGGCTTGTATAAGAAGAGAAAATTGAAATATTTTTGAACTTTACTTGAATTTTGGCCAACTACAAAACTTCATGGCTCAGCCCTCTCTCAATAGATTTATAATATTAGAGTTATGCTGTAATTGGTACCAGAATGACACATAATGTAAAGTGTTACCTATATTTAAAACTTGAAAATGGTATTTGAATTCCATATTCACAGGTAATAAGAGTTCATCTTCATGGTGGGGAAAATGAGTTTCAGAATGACAGCTTGTAACCTGTTTTTTTCTTTTCTTCTTTCCAGTTCAATTCATATGTTTTTTTCAACATGGGCATAATTCTGCAGTTCTTATTCAGGCACAATCCTCCCTAAAGCTGTGGCAACACAATGATAGCCATTGAGAAAGGCTTATAATTTAAAGTGTCTATTTATTTTCTAGTTTCTAGATTTCCAGTGCAAGTTTTATCAAAAATACTGTGATAGTGCACACTAAATGCTAACAGCAGCATTATGAAGTCAGTAGTTTTCATGTAACTAATTAAAAATAGCCATAATTGGCATTTTGACCTTCTCCTTCCAAAGGATTTCAGAGCACTTCCCAAAAGTTTGTTTATTAATTGCTGCAGTAGTAAGATCTGTCAAGGCAAGGATACCCAGTCAAGATACAAGGCCCCTTCGGAGAACTCTCTGTCAAAATCATTGTGGTTTTAAATGAAAAAAACCCACATGTTCCAATTTCTTTGGTGAATTTACAACAAAAAATTCCCTAATCCCCTGAAAACAGATTTTATTTTTTCTGCCAGCTCTTCTCTTACCCTTAGGTCGTGTTATCTCTCAGCAGCACAGCAAATCATAGGAATTTGTGCTTGCAGTGTCTTGATTTGACATTTAAATTATTCTCTGGATTCAGATCTTCTGACAGTCTGGCAATAAGGTTGACAGTTGAGACCAAATTTGCTTATTCTGTGGCATTTGTGACAATTGCTGCATCAGTTCTGCTCTTTTAAAAACCAGATTTCCTCATGGTCCTAGCCTGGCAGTGTGCTTGGTAGGAATCTGTTTAAAGCTGGAGAAAGCTCTCAAAAGAGGAGTGGGTAATTTTTCTGCACTGCCTGCAGTGAATCTTGGCAAGATCACCACATGTATTTCCTCAAGCTTTACTTTTTCTCTAGAAAGAAGCATCTAAAGATGGTGGACCACAGCCTGTAGACAGAAGGAAAGGGAGAGATACATCTCTAATTATCCTGGTGCTAGGAAAGTGGGAAAGGACCAGCTTAGTCTGCATCTCCACAGCTCATGTGGCTTTTGGAAGATGAGAGAAGGCTGCTGTTGGGGGAGAGCAGAGATGAGAACTTTTCTTCCCCTTGAGAGTTGCCATTCTGGGCAGCTGGCAAGCAGCTGAGCTGTGTCCCTTCACAATTGGCCCATCAGGCATGGTAAGTTCCTGACAATCTCACCTTCTTATGCATTGCATGAGCGAGCAATTAATGAATGAATGGTTGGTTTGTTGGTTGGGGGTTTTTTTGTTTTTTTGGTTTTTTTTCAGAGTAATTCAAAGCTGCAGTAAAATCGCTTTGATAAGATTAAGATCCTGTTTGACATTTTAATAAGAATAAAATAAGCATTTGCTTGCTAGAGCATGATCAGCAGATAGTGTGGTTGCACTTGTAGCTGAGGTACTGCATACTTTGTCTGTGCACTGTCCCTGGCAGTTATATTACAAGGTTTTCTATCTGTTTTCTTGGATTGGAGGAAGATAAGAGAAGGTAAAAGCCATGCATAGAGCTGAGTCACAGAAAACCCTTCAAAGGAACCCCCACTAAAGCCATGGGCTGCAAATGTTATTGCAGCACTGAGCCTTTCACATGAGAAGCAACAAACCTAACGCCCACAGCTAACCAGGAAAAGGAATACTATTTCTTTTGAGTGATGCAATTTAGGTCACTGTCATATAGTGAATGATTGCAGTTTCCTTCAAAGAATATGCTCGTGACAAAAATGAGCTATATGTAGCTGGGAAAGAACACTTTCATTAAATTCACATTAACTAAAGCTTTGCAGTTTGGCTTTAAAGAAGGCATTTCAAATACAACTTAGCATTGGTTTTGCCATCATTCAACTTCTATCATTTTCCAATTTGTCATTTCTCTCCTGCCAGTGAACATTGGCTGATCACAAGAAAGGGTCTAGGCTGTAAATTCATAAGGAATTTGGCTTAGAAATGATTGCTTCAATTAAAAAGTATTGCATAGAGAAAGAGGAGGAGGTTGTGGATGTGCCATCACAGACTTGGTGCTTGTTCTTAGGTACATATTATTTTCTAGGAATAATAATAATATGAGCCTTTTGTCTTTGTTTATTATGGATGGAGAAGTAACTTGATGGCTGCAAATAAGCACTGGAAGGCCTGTGTTAATATCTGCTAGCAAACCAGGTGATTTCATTGATCTAAATGCCTGAATTTTAACAAAAAATTTTCACTTCTCTATCTTGAAGTAATTGTTAAAGCAGCAAGGACCCAGGTATGGCTGTGATAAGTGATTTTTTTTTTTTACTAAATCCTCCACCATGAATATTCATATGTGAAAGGACAGTTGGTTTCAAATACTGCTTCATGTTTTTTGCTGTTAAGTGTTATTTGCAAAAGCCATGGGGAAAGAATTTACATGGACTACCCCAGCACCCCACATGACACCTGTGTCTGTGGGAACAGAAGTGAGAGTAAAGATGAGTAATCATTTGATCTAAATAGGGACACAGCTGTATTTCTAACAGGATTCAGGCTTTTGAGCAGCCAGCTTCTTTCAGTCTGCCTTAGAGGAGCTGTGAACTGATCATTTGGGCATGTGCACATAAATGCAGCAGCTGCCATTGCTGATGGCTTTGAAGCATTTTGCAGGCAACTGCCAGAGCTGGTGGCTCCATGCCAAATCATGATGTGGTTCTGATCCTGAGAGATTTTTATGCAAGTCTGGGGACAGAGGTCATGGATCAAATGTAGTGGGCTGATGCGTATTAAGAAAGATTAATGAGTCTGGGCACAAATTAATTGTGTTCTTACCAGATAATCAGCAGGTCTTGCTAACACTTGCTTTCAGTATTATCAAGGAAGAATATGTGCTTGGGTGTCTTGTGGACAGTTGAAATGAAATAGAGTGTTTTATCTTTATTTAAGTAAAATAAAATATCAGTTTTGTCTGGTATAAAATCTTAGCAAGTTATTCTGGAATGGTCAAGGCTGTTTTTCCAAGTAGCACATTAACAGTGTTGCAGGTGTCTACATTTCCTTGTGTGTGAGGAAAAATTACAGGCTAGAGTAAAAATAAGCCAAAGATTGTTGGTTCCAACAGCAATCTGAGAAAAGTGAGGCAGCATAAGGGTAGTGGTGGGGTACAAAAGATGCTGCCAAGAAAATAATATTATGACCCACAAACTAGAAAATAGTTTACATTTTCATTCAGTTAAGTGAGAGGGATTCTGTCATCTAGGATAGTTTATTTTTCATTAAACAATCAGAACAAATGATGATTACTTCTTTCCAAAACCCAAGAGCTGTGAGTCCAAAGGATCTCATGTTGCAGGATAAGTTACAGAATTCCCTAAAACCTTCTGAATTGTTATTCCCTTCTGTGAGTGTGTGTGTGTTACTTGTGAAAAATTCAGTTCCCACACTTTCTTGTAAATGCTGTCACTGGTCTGAGGAATCTGAAATTGTGGAGGGACTCAGGAATTGTAGGTTTATTTGTCATACCTGTTTCTTCACTGCTTTTTGTCTTGTCTGGATTGATTTCTTAAAAATTAGTTATATGCCAGAACATTAAGCCTACTGACTTAAACAGTTCTAAGTCAGGAGATAGTAGGAGTAGCAGGTTATTATATATCAAAGAGCCTGCAAGGAGACAATGAATGTGTAGAATCTGAATTAATGCATTTTCTCCTTTTTTCATTGCTTTCTGTATGGAAAGAGTCTATAGCCTGGAATGAGTGAGCTCAAAGTCCTGTGACAGATTGCATACATCTGGGAGAATGTCATTATAGTCCATGAGGTTACTTTGGGTTTACTGAATCAGTTTTGAACTTTTTGGCAGTAATTGGTATTTTTTAGATTTTTATGCAGTCATTTGTGGGAAGTCTTCCATCAGATATTCCAAATTCAAGCTACTTATAAATCAAAGCTCTCACATACCAAAGCCAGATGTCCTAAATATATAGATGACAGTGGCAACAAGCAACAACATGCAATATTATGCATAATAGCAAGTTCTCCACATTTGATTTTCACTTCAGCTATTCCTATAAGTGGGCTAAAAGACCTGCCTCAGTAGACCCTGCTGAGAGCACCTGTCCACCACAAGTGTTAGGATAATTCAGTGAGAAAAGAACAAGGTCAGTTCTCAGTCCTTCCTGTGGGAATAGTCCCAGGAGTGACAAAAATTCTTCAAAGAGAAGAATATGAACAGCTTTCGGGAGTGGACACAGTTGTCCTTTTTTGTACCTGAGTGTGTCACTTATTAAGGGAAAAGCTATTTTTCTCTGTCCCTTAGATTTCTTGAAGAGAGCTTTACATGTAGAGGAAAACCAGTCCTTCCTTACTGAAAGAAATCCCAACTATTTAAGCTGAAGCATCCCTTGGCTGAAGTGAACGAAGGTGTATTTCTTCACCTGACAGAGTAATGATATTAAGATACTCAATGCTCAATGTCAGTAATGCTTTGGTGCTTCTGTATTTATTTAAAACAACAACCACCAAAAAACACCTAAAAAACCAAAAACAAAACTATAAGCTGCAAAAGTAAATTATACCTCTGCAGTTTCTTAATCCAGTGATTTGGTTTTGGAGGGACCAGTCCTATGTGTTACTGCTTAGCACCATTGTCCTGGATTCTTTGATAAAATGGTAAGTTATGGGATGCTTCCTGCCTTCTAAGAGGCAGGCATAATGAACACAACATATCTGGCAGACATGATTTTTTTTTTTTTTTTGAGGAATATAGAAAAATGAGTGAATAAAACAACAACAGAGTAAACAAAACACTACTTGACCAGTGAGATATCTGTGACAGAGACTCTGATTTCTAATTTTCACAAGTATTCTCTTTTTTTTTTCCCCCTACCTGCAGATGTTCACTAACTATGAGAATGCAAAGCTTGTATGGCAAATATAAGTTAACACATTGCCACTGGAGCCAAAAACCCTGGTTGCTTTACACGTTTGGAGGATATAGCTCATTTTGTTTCAGATCTCATTGTATGCAGAAGCAAACCACTATTTAAATAAAAGGTAACTTCTTCATTGTAATGACCCTAGTTTCTGAAATACACATAGTTCAGTGCATTGAAGTTTTATACCAGCCTATCTCCCTTTCAAGAGAATCACACTGTGTGGGTTTGGTATGGCCAATATGTTTGTTTCTTTTCTTTTGTAACATTGCCCATTCTGGGGTTTCATCCAATTCACAGAAATGTTTTGAATTTTTATTCCTAACCATGTGTAAGACCTTAGCTCTTCACCACTGCTTGTTAGTGCACATTTTGGACAATGTTAACATCATGTCAGATATTCAGGACAAGGGAGAAACTTGCTTTAAGTCCTTAGGAGAAGCTAAAAAGACTATTAACAAGCTGAGTCCATAAAAAAACATCTGTTCCAGTCATGCTGCTGATTTTTTATTACTCCTTCAAATCCATAGCAAAGATCTCTAGAGCAAGAAAAATGCTCTAGTGTGGAGTGCAATTTCCAATTTCTTAGCTAACCTGATTTTGTTGATTCATACATATGCATGATTCAGTGCTCTTCCTGAATACAAACAAAAAAAACCCCTTTTGGGTTGTACTTTATTTATTTTCCTTGAAATGCCCTTGAAATTTCATTTTCTCAGTGAAACCAAACAAATAATTGCATACTAAAAGGAAAATGAAGAGTAGCAAGCTAAATAATTTGTAACATCAAATATTCCTTTGCTGTGGTTAACATTCTCAGTGAGAGGAAACAGTCAGCAATAAACAGCCCAATGTATCTTAAATGTAATAACTAATATCAATGTCAAATGCGTGAAGTGAAAATACCTTAGGATATGCTTTCACAGTTCTGCTATATCACTGCTAAATGGAATATGCTATATAACTATAATAGCAGTCATACTTGTCATATTTCTCGTGATCTCTAAGGAAAAATACCCATGTAGGCATTAAGCAGCTTACATCGTTTTCTAGTCAAAGTTGTATTTTTATGGGGTCTTTATAGTGGTTTTTAAAAGTTTACACTCTGAAGGCAAACTTGTAACCATTTGTATATCATGCAAACCACATACCAGCCGCATTCCTGGTAATTAGGGATAGCCCAGTACCCTGTTGTGTACATCACTGCTATCCAGCTTGCAGTAAATAACAAAAGATGACTCCTGTTTTGTGTTCTCATTTGTACTTCTGATTATGTAATGCTCATCTGTATTTAAAAATGGCAAATAATCAAGTTCTTCAAACAGAATTTTTAACAATGACCCCATTAACCACACCAAACGAAATTTATCACCAGTGTAACCAGGACAATACCAGTGGAGTAATAACACATTAATTTGACCTTTTCTAGGTAAAATTGCACTAATTTCCCCCAACACCCCAGGCAGAGACTTGATATGGCAATGAGCACTTTTCACCATGTTCCAAGTGTGAAATGTTGCTGTTTGTATGTTGTTAAATGCAAAGTTTGTAAATTAAAATTGTCATTTTTGAGACAGTAGTTGTCAGTGAACATCCTGCTGAGAAAACAGTATCTTTAGTAATTCCAGAACTTGGGTGGAAACCTCTGCTAAAGGGACTGTCACATCCTTTTTTGCTGAAAATGTATTTTGGGAGGACTGAGTCTGTGGGTGCTGCTGCTACAGACTGTGCACTGCCAAACTCTGGTCCTGAGGACATCACCAGAAGAAGGCAGGGTGTTGATTTCGTCACAGCCTTCCTTTCTCTTGCCTTCTGCTTTGATCTCAGTGCTAAAGTAGCGGCTCCTGCTCTTTTCTATGCCCCTTTGTGTAGTGTGATGATATCTGCTCTTTTACAAGGTGAAGAATAGCCTTGATGGGTGATGTGTTTAATGGAGGCAACAAAACCTTGGCTGATAGGCAACAAAAACCTTGACTTAATCATTTTCCTCCCACCTTTCTACAAAGTCTTAGCAGCCACAGATCAAAATGTGGCTCCCACATATTCAGTGATGTAAATCATTCTCCCTGTGCTTGCTACACTCATTTCTATTTTTTGCTTTATAGAAAGTCTTGCCTAACATTCAAGGAAAATTGTTTCTGAACAGAGAAGTGGAAGCAGATACTTGCAAATTATTTTCTCTGATGGATCCAGAGAGGGCCAAGAAATTGTAAAACAGCTGTGCACGCCGGTGCAGGTAGCATGTTTGTTTTTCCCCTTAAGTGTATTTTAAATTCTAATCTGTTAATTTGTGTATAATATGATTCAGTTAACTATTAAAAGAATTGTATTTAGAAATGCTTCCTAAATAACATAAGCAAGTTAAGAACGGAGTCAGATATGGGAAAGACAATGCTAGCTTGCAGCTATAGATATGTATAAAGTATAGGGGATTTATGCAATTAGTGGAATATTCAAAATAATGGTGGAGGATAAACTGACACTTAAGTATCATTAGACATGAAGGGCAGTTAAATACACATCCAGGAGAAAATGCTGAATATTCTGCCCTGTTGGAACTGAATGAAGAGTGCTCTGACAAACATTTCTGTTGGCTGCTTCTGTAGTGGGGATGGTTTGGAAGGTAGCTGGGAAAGGAGGTCACCAAGGACTTAGAAGTAATTAAGGCTAACGAAATGTGTGAGAGATGACTTTTATGGAGCTTTCTTTGCCTTCCTGGAAAGGCAGGGTTGGGAAAGCACACAGCAGGCAATTCTGGTCAGCTTTGCAATAGTTTTCCTATGTGTTTCTGTCCCAGCCCTCAACCTTGGCTCTCCCACCCATGTAAGCCCCCCATGCAGAAGGATGCATAAAGAGGACTCTGGTGAGCAATGCAAAAGTCTTCTTGTAACCTTCCTTTTTCAGGTAATCCCCTTTTCATGCCTTGCTGAGGAGCAAGCCCAGTGCTGCTGCTCCTGTAAGGCTGCTTGATGTAGTTCAAGCCAGCGTTCCTAACATCTGGCTAAAATGTACCCAGAAGACCCGAGTGTTTCTCCTGCTGGAGGTCTGTGAGCTGCTTCCTGGCAGTGTTGTCAACCTACGAAGTCCTTACACAGAGCGTGGAAGCATCTGGAGAAATCACATTTTCATAATGTAGCAGCAATAAGTCATCATTTGTTCCACTTATATCGGATCCACTCTGCAAATCTGATAGGAAGATTTCTCCCTAGGGATCTCATCCTACTTCCTTTACTTGTTCACTGAAGACCATGAGAACCACACAAGTGGGGTGAGCACTGTTTGACCCTTGATAATTAAGATCACTTACCTTAATATGTTTGCTAGTTTGAACAGAAGAACCAAGCACAGTGACTTAGGACATTTACAGGGTTGGTTTACTTCATGCATGAAATATTGGAAGACAATAGGAAACAACCTTTTAACAATAATTCTGCCCTTGAGCTCATCCCATTTCTTTATTAACAAATGACAGTTTTTCTTTTTTCTAAGGTGCTCTATGGGAGGCAGTCACAGAAGACAGGCAGAAAGGAATTTGTAAGCTGCTATCAGCTTTAGAAAACTTCTGTATGGAGACTGAGGTGCACCGCCAACACCAACATCTTTATGCTTGGGTTCTACCTAAATGAAGTAAGTTATATCCAAATCAGTAATCAATCTTTTTAGTTCCTAAAAAATAACTGCAAAGTTCAGGAAAAGCTAATATAATCTGAACTTTATATGTTTTTGGGAAAAAAAATTGGCCTCAGAGCTTCAGAAAATAAATATTTTTGCCACGTGGCAGTGGTTGTGAAGTAAATATGTCCCGCTGCTCTGATCTTACATCCTGTCACATTAATGTTTCAGAGCACTCAATATAAATATTAAAACTAATAGCTTCGCTCTTCAGCTATTACTCCATCATTCCCTGAAATCATCATAAAACATTCAAAGCCTTTTAGAACATTTACACACTTGAATCTGATGGTGGGGAAAGGAGACTAACAGAGCACAGCTCGCAAGCTTAAATAATAGTGGAAAGCTGTTTATGGAGTATGCTTTATTTATTCATTATTTCAAGTAAAGTTTCAGTTTTGATGGAGAGGAAAAAAAATCAAAGTATAGATGTCAAGGGAGAAGACTGAAGTATTGCTTTTCTATACTGTGGACTTGTGTAAAATTATGGAAAAAAAGGGTGTTTTCAGAAAAAAAAGCAAAGTCCATGAGAATCTCAGTCCAAGGTCAATCAATCTTAGGACTGTGGGTACGTAAACAGCTAATGGATTGTAAAGACACATACCAGTGTTATGAATTTTTAATGAGCAACTCTTCAGCACAGACCCCTATAAATCAATGATGACTTATTGGCTGGATCAATTATGCAAACTTTAAAACATTTAATGACAGGTAATGAACAAGTCTCTGGAGTCCACCAGTCAACAGTGTTTTGCAGTTGTAGTTACAACTACTTAAGTGAAAAAGTCTGCAGGAAGCCTTTCCTCAGAAATCATTTAAAGCTAAACTCTCAGGTTGTGGTAAAGTGAAAGAGCATGGTTTTGTTTCTCTTTGTGTCAAATGCATTGGCAAGTGGGCACAGCTGTTAGTGCACTCAGAGGAATTTATATGATTTTTTTAAAAACCAATGGTATGTTGTGGTCTTGGGAAACCTGTTTTCTCAAACTTTATACTTCAGGTTTACTGCAAGACATGCAGGTACAAATGGTGCAATTTTCAAAGGAAAAAGGCTGTGATTGTGTTAGTAGATGAAATAGTTCTTTCTTATAATAATTTAATTTCCAAAGTTAAGATACATGTGGAAAAAAAAAAGATTAAAAAAGGATTAGATGAGGGGAATGCTAGATTGTATTACCATTAACTAGCACAAAAGGACTGAAAGATGAGTGTAGGCTGAATAATACAAGAGAAGACTTATCGAATAACTGGTGGCATTATGGTGGGTTAATTACTTGTTAAAATTATTATCCAATGAAAGATGAAGGAATTTTTTTTGTGGATTTTTGAATTTAATAGTTATTTTAATTTCTTAACAGTAACCTTTCTAATAGGCAATTTAAGATAATTCTGAAGATTAAAGGAAAGTTGCAAATTAAACACACAGTTTAAGAACAGGAGCAGGTGCATAAGCCCCTGATCCAAGATTTTGCTGTTAACTTAGTTAAGGCTTTACTCAGATTGACCAAGGCTTGCTTGCTGAAGCAGTGAATTGAGCAAGTGCTCTTTATTGCCATTTGCTTTACTTTCCTAAAGAAAACAAATATAAAGAAATGCTTGGAAGTAAGATTAATCTTTGGCCTCAAGAAACAAAGTTCAAGTGCTCTGTAAAAGAAGTAGAACTACTGTACTTGGAAAAAACTCCAAACCCAAACATTATTTTCAGTTGTATTCTTTACAAGGAAACAGTGGCCAGGGAGCCCCTCGGTATCCTATGACAATATATCTGAATCCCAGCTGCTTTAACTCACCAGTAAAGCCTTGCCGCTTGCTGCCAGCAGAGATTCATGAGAGCTCCCACCCTTCCACAAGTCCAGCATCCTCCACGTGCTCTGAAAGTTGCTTGGCAATTGGTGGTTTGGTGTGAAGAGGGTGATGCTAAACCCAGCAAGAAGAGCACATTTGTCTTTATCTTTTCAT
The DNA here is from genome assembly GCA_013396955.1 of Regulus satrapa. Lineage (NCBI taxonomy): Eukaryota > Metazoa > Chordata > Aves > Passeriformes > Regulidae > Regulus > Regulus satrapa. Next base: position 567,959 of record VWZN01014773.1, read on the forward strand.
GTCACGCTTGAAGTTTGGGATGCAAGACATACAAGGGAAGTGCAGTCATGAGAGATTGTAAATAAACTGAAGAGTCATCCAGGGATCTGTAGTACTTAAAAGCAACTGCTATTTTTTATTCGTTGATGTGAACACGGATGAGCATTCTTTGATGAGTATTTATTACTGTTTCCCTTGTACTGGTGGGTGAAGAACGCTACAGGAATTGAAAAGTTGTCTCATTTCACCAAGTTTCCCCAGGTACCTCTCTGTCCTCATCTGAAAATATTTTTTGGAACACTAAGATCAGTATGTGATGACAAAGTTTCCTGCTTTTCCCAGCTCAAGAGAAAATGCACAGCAGCAAAACTTTCCTAAAATGTTCTTTCTATGCTGATATGGATGAAAATAGCTTTTTCAGGACAAAATCTAACCAGATGGTGACAGGTGACAAATTTTCCATATTTCTCTCATCGGTTTCTAATTGGCTGTAAGCATCATTTGTACCTCCACTGCAATGATCATGCCAGCTGACACTAAGAGAAGATTTAAGTGTTATGACCAATGAAACTGCTTATTGCAGAGGAATGATACACATCTTAAATGTTGATACCTTGGCTGGAGAACTCTTTTAGGAACATGATCAATAGAGAGAAATAGAAGTTGGGTTGACAGTTGAAATGCTTGATGCTAAAAGCTGTAAATACCCATCCCTACCTCCTTCCTACTGTCCAAGAGAAGGGAGTTACTCTTCTAAAGCTATTTTCTTACTTAAGTAGTTTCTCCTTCCTCTGGGCCCATCTCCTCTATATGAAGAAGTGGTGGACACACCTGGACTGGGACATTACTGCAAATCTGAGAAGAAAATCAACAATGATTTGTTGACCTAGCCCTAACCCTAACCCCACCCCCGTCCCCCCCGCCGTTGTCTTAGCGCCACCAGTTTTGAGGAAAAGCTCCAACAGGGAGACGAAAGGAGAAAGGAAAATCCAACTTGATGTGTTGATCCTCCTGGTTGTTTTCATTTGCCTTTTCCTGATGGAACTTCTGAGTTTTTATCAGGTCTTTTCACATTGTTTTCTTCCTGACTGACACTCTCAGGTTATTCTAAAACCTTGGATCAAGTAAAGAAGCCAAGATGTAGTAAGCAGATTCTTTCATGTTGGAAATTCATTGTCAGATTTGCTACATAAAACAACCCCTCATTTCACAGAAGAAATAACACCATCCCTTTCAACATCTTGTTTTAGGCTTCTCAGTATATTTCCTAAAAGACTGATGAACAAGATAATTTGACTGACACCAACCCAGTTTTTCCTGACACCCCATGCACATGAAAGATCTGACAGTTGCCTTCCAAAAATCTTTATGCCTCTAAAGTTCTGGGAAGTAAATGCTTCTTCTGGGCCTCTCTACTCTGTGTGTTGCACCAGTGGTGGCCACAGCACACAGAGCTGCCATATGCCCTGTGTGAAAGTGTGAGTTTTATCTTGCATGTGCAGCCATGTGTGAGCTGGGGAAAGTGAGCTGACTTCTGACTTTTCTAAGTCTAAGAGCTGACAGAAAAGACACATCTGGAAGAGTTGGATGTGTGTCTGCTAATCGCATAGATGTTTTCCGTTGGACTGTGTAGTAAAATAATGAAAATGCCTCAGTTTTGTGTTTCTGTAGCAGTTCTGAGATTATTTGTCCACACAATGGGCTAGTGAGCTGAATACTGATGTGAGACACAAATGAATTCAGTGAAAATCAGTATCATTTTGAGGCCAAAACCAGCTCCAGTGTCACACTTACCTCTCAGTTTCTTAGGCGGTACCAAGCTCCTGTGTGTTGCTGAAGTGGCATATTTAATCATGAAAAAATTTTCTACAACTTTGGTTTTATAAAGACAGATTTTGTTGCATACCATAGGGCTTACACTCAAAATATAAACCAAATTCCAGTCCAGTTTCTGGTTGGAGAAACCAGAGTTTAGATTTTAAGAAATTTTAGATTATTCCTACTATTTGTGGTTTGGAGTTTTTTGTGTGTGTGTTTTTTGGTTTATTGGTTGGTTGGTTTGGTTTGGGTTTTTTGTTGTAGTTGTTGATTTGGTTATTTTTTGGGGTTTTGGGGTTTGGTTTTTTTTTGGGAGGGGGGGGGGAGGATGCTTTTTGTGATATCCTCACCATGTGTTTTCAGGTGAAAAAGGAAAGATAAAATAAGGGAAAAAAAGAAAAATTGTGGGTGGGGAGGCCTCTCTGGCAATATTTTTTGCCCAGCTCAGAGTTGGAAATCTTATGACAGAAAGATGGAAGGAAAATGCTCTTCAGTGATTTGTATCTTGATATTCAGAGCAGAGAGCTATGGATGAGAATATTTTGCTTGCTGTCAGATGTTTGAACTGAAGTGGAATGCTGTGCCAATATAGCCATATTTGCATATGCTTTTTTACATTTTTAGAAAGCATTTTCTCTGGGAGTTTATTTCTGGAGTTATTGACTTCCTGGTAAAACACATTCTTTCCTTGCACTATGCTAGGGAGCAATCAAGTTTCCAGTGCTCAATTTGGCAGTGTGTTTATTTTGCCTTTTTGAAAGCATATTTTTTTACTTTTTATATACTTCAAGAATAAGCTCATTAAGTAAAAGGTCTGAAGATGATGGCTATTCTTCGCAAAAGAAACATATTGAATTGCAAGAATTTGTTGGGGTGAGTGCTAATGTGAAATTGATAGAGTAGGTTGAATAGCTTAATGATTTTTAAAAGTTTTTTCCAGTACTCTAATGAAATTACTGTCTCTCTTTTCTGAATGTTATATGTGTTCTCTATCTTTTCATTAGGACACTGTTAATCTGGCTTCTTCCTTCATTTAGCAGGTTTCAATGTATGTAACCAGGCAATTAATCAAATTTTTTGCCCTTGACACATCCTTTTATTGATGTGCACACATACCTCCTGATTTCACAGGGTATTACAAAATTTAAAAATGGAGGAAAACAAGCTGAAAGAGAACCTGAAATAGCAGAATTTATTTTCCCTAATTTTCTTTTTTTTTTTTTTTTGACATGGACACTACAAGTACGTGAAATTAACACAGAAAGCCCCTAGAACTCAAAGTTTACATTACAAAACTGAGATGTTTTGGTATCACTTTGCTAATGGTGCACCTTCTTTCAGTTGCAGCACTCTTAGCCTTGCAGACAACTTCCCTCCCACTCCCTTCACAGTGCCAAGGGTTGCAATTCTCATTGTTAGATACTGTGAAGTTTCTGCACATCTTCTAGAGCCCATATCAGTCTTTTTGTCATTTCTCCCTCGTGTTGGGATCAGCTCTGGTGTGTCTGTGGGTACTACGTGTGTGCAGCCTTACGCTGCTTTTCTCTCAACTCCCCAGGGCACCTTTACCACTTGAGGGAACTGGTGCTTCAGAACTAACAGCTCTGCAGCCACCACTGACTGAGGAACAATTTGTCTGGGAACTCCCTAGAGCATTACACAAATTTTCCTTCCCATAGCGAGTGTTCTCCAGTGTTTTTGTGAAATTAGCTGCATTTGCATGAACAGTGGCCATTGCAAGAGGTGTATATGGAGTCTGGAGTGCAGATGACTTGGTCAGCATGGCTTCTCAGCAGAAGGATTCAGGAGGGGCTAAAGGTGCCATGCCCTTCTTGTATAGCAGTCAAGGGAGAGTGGCCACCAGCTTAGAAGTGAATTTACTGGAATATGCACACATTGAGCCAGAATAAAAGCAAGCAAAGGAGCATCACTGCCTCACCAAGTTAGTGTATTTAGTGGGAGGGGAAAGAAAACAGGACAGGTTTTGATGTCCACCGACTTCTCAGTAAAAAAATCCTCCAGTAAAACTGAATTAAGTTATGCTGTTTTGAAAATGTGCCCAAAGTAGTAATTGAGATTTCCCACCTTGTAATTAAGGACACAATAGTTTCAGCGGAAAAGGTCATATGGTGGAGTTGTGCAGTATGAGCATTGCAAGGCAGTTTTATACTTATGTTTATTTATATTATTTTATGTCATTATCTGCAAGGCAGAAGTGAATGTTCTGAATGAACATTGTTCATATAGGCTTTTTGGATTATGGCTTTTAGTTCCAAAGTATTGAATCAGGAGGACACTTGTTAATGATGAAATGTTGATACATATGTTCAGTTAACAACCTGGTAAGGTGAAGCATGAAACCTTTCTCCTTGTTTATTTGTATTAATTCCTATCGATGCACTGTGCCTGAGGAAGAAGGCAGAGTCTGCTCTTAGGGGTTTTCAGTGCTGAGACTGGTTCCTTCAATAGTCCATGTTTATTCACCAAATGGGGAAATGCCCCCTGTGTCAGAGGTATTTGTCATCAGTACATGCAGAGTGTTTGTACAGTCAGACCATCAGCAGAGGATCTTTACTGAAGATTTTGGGGAGAGCTACTTTCTTTATATTGTCTCTGTCAGATGAGTGTTAACTGCCTCTGAGTTCAAATTCAACACTGATCGTTTGATCTCTAATAATACGTTGATCTCTGCCTCATTTGGATTTGTGTTCTATTTGTCTCCTCTATACATCAGCCCAGCCATGGCAGGACTCACAAATTGTAAAATACAATCTGAAAGATTGCTGGTAATTTCTTCAGGAAAGGTACAGACATCCAAACATCCTCCCGTGCAGAGAGCCACCAGCCAGCTGTGAATAGCTCTCCCTGCAGGTCCCGTGTCTCCGGGTGGCTCTCCCTGCAGGTCCCGTGTCTCTGGGTGGCTCTCCCTCCAGGTCCCATGTCTCTGGGTGGCTCTTGCTCTGCCCAGCCCGATGAGGCTGCCCTGGTCAGCTGAGAGATTTACCCAATACTGTCCCAGTCCTGGGTCAGTGCTCTTGCACTGTGTCTCTACAGCCTGCAATGTGCTGTGCAGACATACTGCTGGTAATCTTGCTGTCAATGCTGATGCTGATTTAGGGACAAGGGATCAACTCCATATTGCATATTAAGCCCAGAGGCTCACTTCTACATTTGTGGTTATGACTGACTCGTGTGAACCTGACTGAGTTACTCATGCTCTGCCTGGAGAAACTGGGTCTGATTCTATCTGGGTTGAAATGTCCTTTCTTCTTTTTAAATTGATATTGTTTGCCATATTTCCAGGTTTGATCACTATTGCAGCAGGTAATTTATGCAGTTCGGTGCAGTGTATTTTTTTTATTTTTGATGAATCAAAATTTCCTAGGAAAACCTTTCACTTCAGGTTGAATGAAAAATTCTGTCTGACTTAAGATATTTTTCCTTTGTTTTTAATAGGGTTTGAAACATTATTTTTTCCTTTTAATTGCAATTTAACTGTATCTTATTACAGTATGGTTTCTTTATAGAACTGGTTCTTTTTGGAAGCTTCACCCTAAAAATACCCTAAAAATAATTCACTGGAATGGTTCACTGGTTCTTCTGCATTGCTGTGACTATAGACAAGGCACTTTCATTGCTTTGTTCCTCCTTATGCTGAACAAGGGTAATATTCCACAGCTGGAGAATCTGATGAGCGTTAATTCATTGATAGCTGTAGCATGTTTCAGAATTGTGTCATATTCCTAGGAATATTCTCAGTTGCATAGATCTGCAGGGGGATATTCAGAGTTAACACTAAAAGACACTAAAGAAGAGCATAATTTTGTGTTGACAAAAAAAGGCTAAGTGCATGGCACTCTCTGCCGACGCTTTAATTTCACAAATCCTTGTCTGGAGACCTTTTTACTTCTAAATTTCTGAAGGATCTCTAGGATTTTAGCTGACTGACTTCTATTTGACTTTAAAGGGAGATCTGCATTTTAAAACACCATGCAATATTTTGAAAAGTTTCTCATGATGTCCAGACTAGCATCGCATTAAATCTGTCCTTGGCAATAGCAAATGATGTTATTAATATTCAGTTGTAGCAAGATGGATTCAAACAGGGGGAGGGTGGAGGGTGTTCTTTGGCATGGTTCTTGGTTGTTAAGAAAATAATAAACCTTCCTTGTCTCTGATTTTATAATGGACAATAACCATTAACTGATCAACAGAAGAAATGTCAGGTGTGGAATCAATGCTGATAGAAAAATATTTCATCTGTTTACATTTACGAAGGATCACTGATAAAACCTTTGATCCCATTAAGGATATAAACTCTTCACATATAGTCGATGACAAGTCTGATGAGCTAGCTGAGCTCCACCAGCCTCACTGTGCTTAGTGAATGTTCAGCTAAAAAGGGATCAAATTGACTCATGAATTTCAAGATTCCTAGGAAATTACCATTGTGAGGTGACCCAGTTTTTTGATTAGTGTCATGAAAAGACAGGTCTCACTGAGAAATAAACGTAATAATGTCAACCATATGCTTAAGTTCTTCTCTCCGTTATACACATTCGCTTTCAAATTGTTTTGTCATTTTAGCATAAACTGTACCACTTGCTTTCATCTGAGAAACACAAGCTTAGCATAGTTCTGTGCAGAAATCAAAGATGAGCATGGAAAAAAGGCCCCTCTTTGCCTATTGAATCATTGATCAGACAAGCACAGTAGATATTTGCATGGATTCTTAGTAGTTTGGTCTCAGTAGCTGCCTTAGATAATTGTTGGAAGGGAAAGAATTAAAGAGCAGCAAACAGACATTCCATCCATCTTTTTACCCAGTGATGACAGACTTTCCTATGGGTTACCCTCTTGCTTCTGTCCTTCAAGCACAGAAGAGTCACCAACTGATAATGGTATTGATAATTCCATCCCTTTGGAACCATCTAGTTTAAACCAGGAACAAGAAATAATGAAATGAACTGTCTTCCTTTGTTAGCAAATATTGAGGGGAGATTGCCTGACTGGGCCAGGAGGACATTGAGAAAGAAAGGGAGAAGATAGGAAAAGGTTCAGAAATGCCATCAAATCTGATTTGCAGTGGGACTGATTTCACATTGTATTATTCTCTCATAGAAAAGCCATTTGATTGAATTGGAAAATGCATGTGAAAATACTATGAACTCTGAAAGTTTCAGGAAGTCTTCACAGTGACCAGGCTATGGTCAGTCACTGGCTGTTAGTTGATACCATATTGTTCCCATCTTCCTATATCACTGAGGGTTTATCAGTCCAATTAATTAATTTTTTTTTTGCCGTCATCCCTACCCCTATTTATTACACCATGTCCGTGTCATTTTTGATCCTCTCTTACAGTGTTCTCAGCTCATGCAGTTCTCTGTTCCTGTTTTCCTGTACAGGTGCAGAGAACTTTCTGTGCAGCAGAGACCCCTATCCCAACCAGAGCATGTGAGGAAGAACCACCTCTTCAAAGAGAACATTAGTTCTTTTTCCTCCTCATGAAACATCTAGTCTGGTCCACCCAGGACTCATGACAGCTCAGTGGAGAAGAGCTGTTGAGTATGGCCAGATAAAGCAAAGGAGATTTGCCTTAATAAGAGGTGAGAAAGTCATCCTTGGCTTATGGGTTTATGACCCTCACAAATAGCTTTAGTACAAAACTAGAAGCAACATGATTTTCTGTGAAGAAGGCATAAAATCAGATGAGTATAAAAAAGAGGAATAAAATCTCTTTAGGTAAGTGAAAACAAAGGAGAGAATGCAATAATGTACAATCACAGCTCTTCCTCAGTGTGGCAGCAGCATCTGTTAAAAAATGCAGGACACTTAAAACTGGCAGGGAGCTTGAAAAGTCTGATTTAGCTGCAGAACTTGGTATATCATAGGGACAAGGGCTTCAGTCACTTGCAATAGCTTCCTGTTAAATGTTGAAGTACCAGTGGCTGTGGACTCTTGTTTCTTCACCTTCTCCCTTTCCCTCTCTTGGCCCTCCAGTGCTTCCTGGTTATGTTAAAAACTAGTCTTGATCCTCTGAGATACTCGGTGACCTTGACTGGTGTTACAAGCCACCTCGTGATAGGCTGTAGTAGCAAAAGCAGTTGCCACTGGAGGTGAACACAAGGTGAGATAAAAACTGAACAAAAATATGGCATTCTTCTTTTTAAACTGAAAATGCAAGTCCAAGGTGTGAACAGTATAACCTTCAAATAATAAATGTGCAGACAAATCTTTCATATGCACTATGAGAGCTATTGTGGAAGACGTAACTGCAAGCCTCTTGAGTTAGACGTAATGATTGCACAGATGTAGGCTGCCCCAGCAAAATGTCTTTTCATGACCAAGGTAGATGATTTCATTAAGAGTGCTGTTATGTTTTCACTGCCCAGTTAATTTTGCTTTCCAAAGTTCTTCCAATGTCTCAGCTCACAGGGAAGTATGTCAGGAAAAATTTTCAGTTCTTCCCAGGGCAGGTACTTTTAGTGGAGATTTTCTTTTCTTTTTATTTTACAGAAAGCTAGAAGTTCATTTCTGTCTAGTGTTATTTGGGTGGCAGAGTTGGGAGGGAAGGTACTCCAAGGAAACAACACCCTCTTCATAATAACCATTAGGTAACAGGCTCAGCTATCACTGGTATGCAATCTTGGCTGGTTAAACTGCCTACATTTCTCTCTGAAGTTAACAGTAGAATAGCCAAGTAGAAATCATTCCCCAGATGTTACAAGTGCTCTGAAATATGTTTGAAACTATCTAAATACTTTACACTTCTTATAAATTCATATCTTGATCCCAGAAGAGGATCCAGTGCGCTCACCATGGACTAATAAACATTTAGAAAAGTTAAATTACTTAGAGATATTTAAGTATCATACAAATATGTGTAAAGTGTTGACACACTCCAGCATAAAACCCAACCTGCAAAGATCTTTGACTATTTGATTGCATTTTGGTCCATCCATTTAATAAAGAGGATTATTTTTTAACCTCTCCTCTTCCAAACAGAATTTCAGATTTTGTTACAACAGACTGGAGAAAGAAGAATCTTAAACCCAGGGCATTTAGTCACCTGCAGAGTGGGAGAGATTGAAAATGAAAATAGATTTACTGCATTTCACATCAGTTTGTAGACAATTTGTGTTTGAATTCCTCTTAAATCAATTTCTGAATAATATTAGTTGTCTGAAATGGTGCAAAATTGTATTGGAATTCAGCCTTGTTTTGCAGCACAGAGAAATTCTCTCTCTTCGCCCTTGTTACTCTTTAAGTTGTCTGTTTTCCCTTGGTTTATTCTTTCATGATGTGCTCTGCCTGCTGACGAGGGAAACGCGAACAGGAAGTGGGGAAGAGCAGGCTTTGTCTCTACTGCCAGTGTGCCTCATACATTTGCGAGGAAGCAGACCTGCATCATAAAACCAACCGAAAGCCACGGAGTTACCTCTCTAAAAAATGTAATGGACTGTACTGAAAGCCTAACTTTGACTGATGTGAGGTTTGGGACTTCATCCAGGTAAGAATTCATGCAGCAATGAGCACAGATAAGGCAGATGACCCAGAGTAGGGCCAAACTGTTTACCAGCAGATGTGTTTTTGAAAATCTTCCTTAACTGGTCATGGCAGCGGAAAATACCCTGCTGTTAAACGCATCTGCAATCCACTGCGCTCCCAATCCACCTACAAAAATTCTGACCTTTAAAGAAATGATGGAGAAGCTGGTGATTTTTTCCATGGCATTGAAGCTCAGTCTATTTTAGGCTCCAAGGCAATTGCAGCCCTTTTTGCTCCCTATTTCACATCACTTTTAAGTCTTGTTCTGGCCACTATGAACCCTTCAGCACTTCTCCCTGTGCAATCACTCGAGTCAAGATCTGTGATTTGTGATTTGCAGATGACATGTACATTTCTTGGCTGATGGCTGTTAAAGCAGTTTGCAAACCTAAGGCAATGAAGTGCAGGGATGCAGTTGAAGCTTTCTGTTGCCACACTGAATTGCCATTCTCATGCAAATGAATAACAAATTTCTTTAGGACTGAAAATGATCTGTTGTAAATTTCTGCATTTTTTTAAAAGTAAATAATTTTTCCCATTATCATTATATACCTTCTGAAGATGGGAATATCATATTTAACTAGTCTGTGTATCAAAAACAGTGATGCAGCTTGCTGTACAGGAAAAAGAAAAAAACAATCTGTTACTGCATTCACCAAATCTAGGTTCTTTAATCCTTTCAGTATGAAAATCTACTTATTATTGAGCTGTAGAACACAGTAACTATTCCTAAAGTGTTAACACAATTATTTATACATTTCTGATCATCTTTCATTTAAATATTTATAAAATACATACTGGCATGTATGTACCTTTTAGGAAACTCAGTTTCTATGTCATTTTCTTAAAATATTCACTTCTTTTAAAAGATACCTAGAAAAACCTGCTGGATTTTGTTTTAAGTGACACTCTAAATATACAAACAAAATGTAATCTTAAAGAGAAAATAATATGATTACCGTCAGAAGGATTATTGTGGTTTGTTGTTCAGAGAGCAGGAAACACAATACGATTTTTTCACATACTCAGTCTCAGCTTGCAAAAAAATCCCAAATATATTGAAGTGCCTTGGTCTTAACATGCATCCTAAAGTCTACATATTGTATAAATTCCTAATCCTGTCAAAATGTAAGTCTGAAGATTAGCAGAATGTATAATAAATGATTCCATGTCATTACACATAAAAATAGTATTGCTAAATCAAGTGTGGCCCTTTATAAATGTAAAAAAGCCCAACTTAAGCAGATTTGTGCTTTATAATTCTACAGCTCTGAGTGGAAAAAAAGCAAGATTGACTAAAACAGATTCCCTATTTCTCTGATAGAAATCAGTTTGTCTTCACACACATGCAAAAAGACATTGGAATAGATTTCTTTAGCAAATAACTTAATATTTATTGAGATTTCTTGTACATTTAATTATTAATGCCAGCAGTGTTACAGTGTTTCTGTGAGGTTGCTATTACTGACCCTGTACCTGTTGGGTTTTTCCCCCCTCATATTATTTCCTCTACAAGTATGAAGGCATAGCACTTAGCAATTACTTCGTGTGACAGAGTCAAAAAGACTTACAGTCACTCTTATTTGGCAGCATTTCAGGGCTTGACTGACTATCATCCTACAAAATATTGTTTAGTTTAATCATTTTATAGTTAGTGTGTTTGGTACGTTAATGGTAAACATTTATGGAATGACCATTTTTCAATGTATTAAAATAAATCTTGTAGAAATGTTCAGCGAAGCCAGAAGAAAATATCAACCTTTTATACACTATGGATAACCTAGACACAGGAATACTAACATTACAAGGTCTGGTGATTTTCACTGTTAGGACTATTACAGACACTTTCCTATAAAAAAGATCTTTTATTTTATCATTTCCCCTTAATGAAATAAAATACTTAGAATATAATAGAAAAGGCAAATTTAAAGCCTGCCCTGTTGTATATATTATAATATATAATTAATATATAATATGTAAGGTGAAGAATGTTAGGAATAATGTATGAACATACACATTTTATGGAGTTGTGACACCTTTGCATGGCTTAAATGGAGAAAAAGTCAGTAGTGATCTTGTTGGTGGGAAAATTGGTTATAGACAGTCTTTTTTCTCCCACACCTTTTAAATAACCCAGCCAACCAGAGAACTCAGAATGACTGAAGTCAGTAGACAGCTGCAAGATGCAGTGCTACTGAGCTTAGTAGGAAAACTCTCACTGACTTCAATAGAGGCAAATTTCTCCCCAACATTTTCAAAGGTGCCTGGAGGGTGTGCATCACCAACATAAGGAATTTTGAGGAGATACTTCACACTGATTGAAAATCATATTTTTCAGACATGTCTTATCCAGACGCTGAGATTTAAAAATAGTGTTTATAACAAGCATTAAAATAGGGCAGCTCCCTTTCCTTAATGATGAAAATAGCTCTCATCCACCTCTTGTGTTCAACTGCCACATTGTACCAGTTTTGCACATTCTTGAGTGTCCTGATCCAGATTCTGAAGGTCTAACATGCACAGCAAGCCTCCAGTCATTGAGGACAGTACTGGAGTCAAGCCTGCAGTACTAGACACAGAACCTACTCTTAGGCTCATTATTTCTTTCACTTGGAGAACTAAAAATGACCGTACGAAATATCATTTATTTAAGGAAATTAAATGTCCTGGTAATCTAAGTCTTGGACTAAATTGGGAGCATATAATGCACTGACTGTCTTGGACAGGTACTATTAACACATTTATTTGGCAGGACTGTGTAGATTTGACACATAGAGACACTGAGAGAGGAAGTACTGAAGACTGAATTTAAAAGCACAATGCTGCAATCTCCATCATTATTTTCTCTCTTTTTAAGTTCACTTGGAGTAAACCTAAGAGTCAGGAGTCTCCCTTTGTACATGCCAAGGAGCTCCTTCCTAATGCTAGTTGTTTGGGGAAGGAAATAATTTGCCTTTCATCTGCTATCTGGGAACAGAAGTCCAAATCAGCCCGATCACCTCCCTCACACACCTCTCCAAAGATTCTCAGACCCCCCATGCACAGGACAGTAGGACCCCAGCAATTCAGTGGACAGAAGAGGTTGAATCCCTAACTTGTAGAGATCCATTTTCAGCCCTTCTTCCCCACTGCTGCTAGACGAGAGAGGCTGTGGGTGTTCGACACTGTCTCCTGCAATGCAGAGGGAGCCAAAGAGTAGGGTGCAGGATTGGGATGGCACGGATAGGTATTCCAGTACAACCCCATGATTTGTTACTCCCCAGAATTCCTCGTGTTTCAAGATGGAGTGTGGCTGTGGGAGCTGTATGGTGTTTACGAGCAGGTGTTCAGCAAGAAAAGAAAGACAGCTGTGTCAACCTATACTCTGGGTCAGCTTCAGACAGTTAATTCTTTTTGAATTTCAGTGAACAGTCTTGTCACGGGGCTTAAATGACCTTATGAGAGAGATACAGATCTTAAAGTAAATACAGCACCCATGCTTTATTGGGGAAAGAGGCAGGAGAATCCCCAGTGCCCCAGTTTCTGCTCCTTTGGAAAAGGGTCCAATGGCATGCTGAGGTTTATGCTAGATAAGGGCACATTTTTTCCCCCCTTACCATTTCTTTGGAAAATAACAGCCAGAACAAAAATCTTATATGGGGGAAAAATGTCGATGAGTATTCAATTTGGGTAAGGATAATAATAAAATATTTGATTAAGTGTTCTCAGAACTAAAAACACCAGTGTTGGAAAGCTTTTTTTAAAGCAGATTTTTACAGGCTTTAAAACTCAACTTAAAAAACCAAAACAAACTGAAAACAAAAGAAAATATTAGAACCGCATCAGAAATAACCATTCCACATAATTCAAACAGAAAATTTCTTGGTCTGGATAAAACTCCTTGTCCATTCCTTCAGTATTATAAGGAGCTTTTTTCAGAATAGAAACCAGACAATCTCCAAATACCACCAACTGTCCAAAACAAGTCCTTACATGCCACCTACAGTAGGACCCAGTGCCCTTGACCCTGTACTTACCAGCACAGGATTTAGGGCTTTAATATGAGAATATAAGTATATTATAAGAAAAGAAACCAGGTAAATTATTAAAAGGTGAAAAATTGTTTGGCTTTATTCAATGTGAATGTCCTCATTAATGACCACTGAAGCTGACAAATATATTCCCTCTTTGGGTAAATTTTGGATGTGGCTGTATATTTTTCTTTTGTTATAGTAAGTGCTGGCATGTCATAGTCCCTCTGACGAGCAGAGTGTAATAAGCAACAGACACTGAGAAAATACTTCCTATCTGTTAGAAAAAAGGTGACAGTTTTCAAATAGATGATACATGATTTAGGTTTGTTGGTGAGTTATGCATACTGTGTCTCACATTAAATCTATCACTGAATACACATTTATCATGTTAACAAGAGATCATCACTTAATAGAGCTGCTAATATTCCCTCTCAGGATATATAGTGATAAACATACATTTTTTAAAAAACAAACAACCCAAACCAACACCTCGATGGATCTTTATGTGTGTTGTATTCATTACAATATTCATTAAATAAGGAAATCAAAGCAATCAGAGAAAGCATGATAGATGAAGAAGGAGCTATAGCACAGAACAATGATCTGGGGAATATCTCTAATATGGTGATTGTTTTCTTCCAGCATGCTCTTTAGTGTTGCCTTTACCCTAGAAAAGCTTTCAGATCCCAGCTGCTTCTATATTGATGAGTATGAGGAGCAGAACAAACTCTAGCTGTGAATGTTCGATCAATCTTTATATAGGTAAAATTGTCACTTTCCAGCTGATTAATGTAATGATTTTAGTTTGTGCCAGGAAAGCTGTAACAGAAATCCACTCCCGTGCAATTAATTGTTTAAATCTAAGACATGTCTTTGCTGCATAGGATGCTTATGCCTAAATTTTGTAGGAGACAAGACATTATGTCTTGAATAAATGATGGAGAAACTGGTTGAAGTTTACTTTCTGCTATCCAGGGGCCAGAGTTGCTTCTTGCCTTCTTCAAATGTAGTCTATTTAATCTCCTGTAGTGTAGGAAATTATGTTAAAAATCTCTGTGATCCTGTCTCCCTACTAAGTTATGCAAGTAGTGACAAGTATACACTGTAAGTCTTGAGATCTTATCTTTAATGTGTGGCTACAGACTGTTGATCAAGAGAGCCTGGTAGAAAAACATTATTTTCAGGTGTGAAAAACCGTCACCTTTATCAAATAATTTCTCTTGCATCTCTCCCAAGGCATTGTACCCTATTTAAACTTGGGAGGTTAAGTTTGTAGCATTCATTATGACTGAAAATTTAGTTCACACAATCATGATGCTCCCTTTATTAAGTGTTACTGTTAAACAATATTAAAATAATGTGGTTGGCCTTTTGAAAGGTTCACAAGATATTTATTTCTTTGTCTCGTCTCTTAATTGCATCTGCTTTTTAGGATTCTGATACGCAAGCTAATGTTGCTGCTATGCACCTTATATGCCACATATTATCTGATTTATCTATGCATATCTTACAATTTGCAGCTCTGCCTGATGTGTATAATTGCAATGCTTATGGGTAATGTAAATCTCTTTTGACAGAGCTATGTCTTGAATCTTTTTTGGTGAGTTTTCTTGATCCTCAAAACAAATCAGAAATAAATTCTGGCAGAGAGTCCGCAAGTTTTACTGTACTTAGAAAAATACATTCTGTAAGAATCTTCACTTGTGCCATTATATGAATTATTAGGTAAAATAACAACCAGTTTCAGAATCCATAGCAAGAGTTACTCCTGTATCCAGATTCCCCTACTAAAAATGTCTCCCTTACCTACTAATCCTCTCCCAATCTGATTTATTTATTTAATACCATCAGCTTCTGTTCATCACTACCCCTTGACAAATATTTGGTCTCCTCCAGCCTTCAGAATAACTGTTCTTTTGTTAGTAATTTGCAATATCCACTGCCATGACCTGCTTCCTGCAAGCAGTGGGTCCAGAGTCCTGAAAGGGTCCTTCAGTTAAACTTTGGGGAAACTCCTCATTCAACCCCAAGTGCAGGACTCTTGATGCACATAGTGCATGTGCATAGTATAGAATACTTTCCTACTACTATTGCCACAGAGTGGGCAGCACTTCAGGAGCTTTGGAAGGTGCTAGGGTTTTTACTAGAGGAAGGCAGGTTCCTGTGCATCCATGCAGCCTTGCTAACCAGCAAAACTGACAGATAAGGAAAGAAATTTGTCTCAGCATCTGTCCAAAATGGGCTAACTGAAGGTGTTCAAAACTGTTGTTCCATCCTCTTGCTAAGGGTGAGTTAGCTCCATATTGCCTCTCACTGCTGGCTGCAGCTACGGGGCCCAGTGCAGTCCTGAATTATCATCAGACAGACATTTGTAACTTGTGCAAGATCACTTACTTGGACTGCAAATCTTCCCAAAACACCATGTTCATTGTGCAAATTGTGTTGTTCTCTCCAACCAGCCAGGAAATAAGCTGGGCAGCAGTCCAAGCAGGCACCATAACTCTTGCTTTTGGGAGATAGCGTCTACATTTAGAAAGCAGTTGGTTAATCATTATTGCTTTTCTTTCTGCATGCAGGTCCTTTTCAAAACTGAGATATCAAGGCTCAGAGGCCCTGATGTCAGTAAGAGCTGCACTTCTGGGGATCAAGCCACAGACTCTTTACAATAAACTAATCAGATCTTTCTATGGAAAAAGAGAAGGCCTCTAACATTGACTCCTCCATTCCATTCGCCACAAAGCCTATTCTGGATAGGGAAATGGAAATGTTGCTGAGTTCTTTTAATAAAAGTGGAATCATCAAAAGGCACCTTTTTTTTTTTTTTTTTTTGA
>VWZN01014773.1:584178-629178 GCA_013396955.1 Regulus satrapa
TTTGAAGATTATCAAGTGCTTAGGGGAGAAACAGACAGTCAGCAACATCAAAACCTGAGGCAATTCTCCTGAAAGGTGCTCTGATGTACTGGAAATGCCACATCTCCACTCCTGGGACCCAGTGTAATTATCTGGGGAAAACAGAGTGATGTCCTAACTATTGACTTCCCCTAGGTCTAGGTCAATGTGGCCTGATGGTTTTCAGCAAAAGGCTCCCAGTAGTCTTTAAAAACTGAAATTATAGAGCTGTTTGTCGCGGCTTGTGAGCCAGGAGAGTGTGGGACATCAGCTGCCATGGAAGGAAGGGGACCTTGCAGGCAGCAGAAATAGACTCTCCTTTGCTTGCAGGACTTCTCTGTTGAGCTGTGACAGCTATGGCAAAACCATTTACTGCCATCAAGAGGCAGCTATGAGACAAGAATATGAAATATGCTCTTTCTCATCCAGGAAACATCCAGTGTTTCCCAATGACCAATTTATTATTTTCATCCTGTCCAGGACTATGGAAGGGTGCATCGGGGATCTGCCTTTCTTTGCTCTGAATAACTTAAGTCAGGCTGAAACATGTGAAATAATTGAGCTGACCAGAATTTACAGCTCTAGGTGGAGTTTCTTCTTTCTGTTGGGTGTGTGAGTCATAACAATAAGAGCATGATGCAAAACTTACATGTTCATTTCTTTATCATTTTTCATTTTCATGCTCTTTTATGACTCAGATCAGCTCTAGCATGGCCCAGCTCTCTCAGGCAAGAGTTTCTACAATGATTAGGTATCATCTTTAAAAATTAGAGCAATAGACAGATCATGTGAGCCATGCTCTTTCATTTTTTACTCTGATCTTCACATACTAAGTCCCGCATGACTTTCAGAGAGGCCTGTCTTGTTTAATGTGGACTTTGTTGGGCTGTAATTTATTTTATTTAATTATTTATGGCTACATTATGTATATTAGCTGCACTTGTCTAAATAACAAGGGTTGCAATGGAAGACTGCCTGTTCAGCTGATTAATTCCTGTTACTTTCTGCATTTCTTAAGGTGATTTTGTGATGAGTTTAGATTGCTGTTTATTGTTCCTGGGCTTGTGTCTAACAAGAACACTTTGAGACAGCCCAGAGTTAGAATAGGCACCAGTAGAACTCAAATGAACACATAAGATTGGACCTGTTTTGCACTTAAAGATTATTTCAGAAGGATAGGGAAATGTTTAAGAACTGAATGAATAAAAGATCACTCCAAGCTAATTTTTTTTTTTTTTAGTTAGTTAAGAGTGCATTTAAATCTAGAGCTCATTTTATTACTTACAGTTTTGAGACTTTTAATTTTTTTTAAATTCCATATTTCATTCATGAAAATAAGAGTGTACCACATAATGAATGGAAACTTACCCTGGAAAAAGAAATAGATTGAAAGATTTGTTTCTGGTCTGACACATTTTTTGTCTGCTTTTTACTGCTTGCTAACAGCTTGCAGCCATGGCAGGCAGCTAGCAGACCAAGTGCAGATTAACCATTTTAATATTTATTGATAGGAAAATGCCCTGAGCACACTTTTAATATGGGTTCCTTGGACGTAAGGGCATCAATGGCTCTATAAAATGTAAATAGATTCTTAATTACCTCAAGTGCCCCTTCTGCCCAAGTGCCTCCTTCACGTGAAATACATCTCACTGGTAATGAGCACAAATATTGCTAATGGACTGTCAAGGGCATATTGTGTAATCTTTTTTCCTTAGGTGGCACCCTGGCAATGTGTAGGGTTTGCTGCTTCTTCAGTTCACCGAAGTTCTCAGGTTGTTTTTTTTTCCCCACAGCAGGGGAGCTCTTCTTAAATGAAGACCACCACAGTCTGACTCTGACTGTCTCTAGATTTCTTACAATCTGTTTTGGGCTCTCACTAAGAAAGATACAAAGAGTAAGTCAATAAGAAGAGACAACAGTACTCTGCAATGTGTTATAGCTTTCAGGGTTTGTTTGGGTTTTTTTCCCCCAAAGGAAATATTTCCCCAGAAATTCCTTTTCCTATCCCCCATTTCCATCTCAGGAACAAGCTCCACTCCTGCTTTTCAGCCTGTCTTAGAAGTAAGACATCTCTCATCTATCACGCTTCTCCATGGTCGGAGTTCATTCACTCAGTTCTCACACTTTAAGGTGTATGTTACATCTTGAAAACTTCCAGTAGGAGAACTCATATTTTGAGGGAGGAAATTTCTGGATTTGATCTCTGATGGGCATATAGCCATGAAAGGAACTGCAATGAGTAAGAAATGGAATTTCTTTTTTTTTTCAAAATCGTGGGACTCAGTGTATAGGCTGTAGAGTGAAAGGTGTATAATTTAATGGGCAGAGAAAAGAAAAGGACCATTGTGCCTATTTTGAGAGTTGTAGATGGAGAGAAACTGGTAAAAAGACTACCCCACACTGCTGCATATTGACTTAGAAACTGTGTGCTGATATTTGAGAGTTGTGCATGGCTTTCTTGAAAACCTGTGTGAGGGCAGATGACAAAAAGCTCTGAAACCTGCTGCTTCTTGAGAGACAGATTCTGGCTTGGCTCTGCTGCATTACTGCCTGCAAAAATAAGCCATATGATCCTAAGTCTTGTTGCCTTAGACTACAGAAAGAACAGGTAATTGTTGCCTTGGAATAGGAAGGATGTGTCTGACTGAACAGTAATGTCTCTGGGACAGCCTCCAGCTGGGGTATCAAGGGCAAACACAGTTAATGTATTTAAGGTGCAGCTTCAGTTCTTTGAGAGAGATTGTACGATGACTACAACGCAGTTCACTCACCCAGAGACGTCTTTGTAGCCTTCTGTTTATTTGTAAAGCAGGCACACTGTTACTACCAGTAGCTCTTGGAAGATGCAGTCATTAGCTGTGAAAGCTGCAACTGGGCCAGCCGCAAGTAGGATGGAAATGTCGATGGGTAAGTGAAAACTGTGCATGCTTCTGCCAAGGGCTGGAGAGGAACTGAAAATGGGAAGGTGTTTGGGCCTCATTTGCTGCTTCTGATGCACCTTGATGTCCTCTGTACACTATGTGCTTTCTGAGAAGGATGCAGCTTTTAATAAAACCGTGCCTGTTTCTCCGTTTTCATTCCTTGCTCGAAAATCAAACAGCTGTGTGGAAGGTGGGCAAGAGGGATAAATTAAGATATCTGAGTGATGTGGTCAAGACTTACTAAGCAGTTCTTCTGATGCTTTCTCTCATCATCAAAAAGTGGATTATCATGGAGAAATCCCTTTATTTTATCATAGTCTTACAATGACCTGTAAATAGAGAGGATTATGTCACCCTGTAGATTATGTTAGCCTAGAGAGTGACCTTGGGCTCCCTTGTTATGGTCTCTTTTATCTGTGGTACAGATGCTGTGGTTTGTAGCTGTGCAGAGCTTCTCCTGGGGTTTCTTGGATGTGACCAGGTGATGCTGGCACTGAATGTCCATAGATGACTGTGAACATAGAAAAAAATTGAAGGCAAGGAAAAAAGAGGCAAGGAAGGAAAACCAGGAAAAACTGGGGCAGAAAGACAACTAATCTAGAGAACTTGCTGGGTTTCTCTGGAGGAGACTGCATCCAGTGGTAGAGAATATAAAGTATTTCAGAGAGGAAGTAGATTTAATCTTTTCATTCCTATGTTATAATCAGATAATGTATCTCATTTAATCTTGCCTCTTCTTTTCCTCTCTGCAGATATATAAACTTGATAGTAAGAAGTTCATCATGCTTCACAAAATTAGCACATCTGTAATTTATATGCCTTTTAACTTCTACTTACATTTCATAATAGAAGAGCTGAGGTTCCCAGCAAATCATTTATGGTACCAGAAAGCTGTGGGAGAAGATTGCTTACTTCTTAATTCAGTGTGACCCAAAGAAGTGAGAGAAATAACTCAGGGCTAAGTTGTTTCCTCTGGAGTGTTTTATACTGGAGTGGCCCACAGCAATAAGTGCTTAAGTGGCATAAGGGAATAGAGGAAGAGTATATAACCAGAGATGATATCTTTTCTAATAGCATTTTTAAGAATTAAAGAATATGACTTAGAAAATAGGATAACTGAAGCACAATGAGCTAGAAAAGGAGCTTTTTCATTAGGGGACAGACTAATGAAAGACTAAAGTTCTCAGGCAGAAGTTTTACTTAGGAATGACTTTTTTCCTCAAACCAGCCTCTTCCATGCTTCCCATAAGCTCAGAAGCAGTCCCTTTGTAATGTGGATATATAGTCCGAGTTTTGGGGGTTTTTTTGAATGAGATAGTATAGTATCCAATGAACATCTATCAAAACCATATGGGGCAATTATCTCCCCTTGGATTATGAATCTTGAGAAAGCATAAAACAGTTCTTCAAGGCTCTGTGTATCTGGAGGTATCATGTAAAATACCTGGAGGAGCATTTGTGTTGTTACACAAATTCATTTTCCTAAACACAGAAAAATTTCTATAACAATTTTGGAAATGTGCATTAACACACAGAATCATTGTTGTAGGAACACTTGATCTGTTGATTTTGCTTCCATGGTGGACTCTTTACAGTCTGTATCATTTCCACTCCACTTCACTGATGGTGGAAAAGCTTTTTTCATGGTTTATTTAGCAGAAAGTCATTTTGATTAGCAAGATGAGTAATACTTTACAGCTGTTTGCAATTACTGCATCTGTTCTATCAGTGGATTCAAATATTGGAGGCTATATTGACAGAAATGTGAAATGCAATAGAAATGGGTACAAGAGGGGACACACGAACACACGTGCACACTTCATGGGTCTAGTCATGTAAAAAGAAATCAAACAGCATGTTAGTCTCAAATCTGTGCCACAAACTCAGAGCTGGATTTAATATGTTTGAAAACATAATTTCAAAACAGAATTTCTTGTTTGCACCACGAGAGGTTTAGTAGAAGTTTTATCTCAGAAAGATTGCTGTAAAAGCTGTGCACTAATTCTGCTCTGATAAAATACATAAAAAGTTCTGCCCTTCTTTCCAAAAGACATCAAGACTGCAGCCCACACAGATGGGAAAAGCAAAACAAAGTCTCTGAGAACATCTGGAGACAGTCTACAAGCACAAAACTGCCTGCAATCGAGAAAAAAGGAAAGGTTTTTAATTCTCCTGATTTAATCTTTCAAATGCACAGCTCTCTTCTGTGTTCTAAGGAAGAGCTCAGTTTATTTCAAAACTTCTGGTAAATTCTTGTCTTATACTCTCCCAAGTAAATCACTGTCATTCCATATTCCACATTGGTGGAGTTTCCCACACAAAAGAAGCAAGGAGGTATTGTGTAAGCCAGATCAAATAAAACACCTGTCAAGGTCTACCACAGTTGGGTGTGTCCTTCATTTACTTGAAAAGGGGAAATGTTTTTATATCTGGGCCATGCTATGATTACAAATAAGCTCTGAAATTATTACAGAAAAAAATTAATGGCAGACTGGTACTCCCACCTCACTGTTTCTCACAACATAACATTTCTTCCCTGACTTTAATGTTTGTATTTCTTTACATTCCACAGGTTACTTTTTAAAAGGTTACATTTAGGTCCAAGACTCTTCAACAATTCTTTGTAAGCAAATTTCCAGAGAGTGGTACGGTCGCACCCAGAGGGCCAACAGCTCAGAGTCCCAACGGACATCAGTGACAAGTGGTTTCCCTCAGGAATCAGTACTGGGAGCATTGTTATTTAACATCTTCACTAATGGCATGGACAGTGGGATCGAGTGTATTCCTCCAGGAATTCCCATGTGACACCAAGCTGAGTGGTGCTGATGGGTCACCTGAGGATGGGATGATGTCCAGAAGAACCTGAACAAGCTGGAGCGGTGGGTCCGTGGGAGTCTCAGGTGGTTTAACCACAGCAAGTGCAGGCGCTGCACCAGCCCCTGGGGACAGCACAGGATGGGGATGGACAGAGAGAGCAGCCCTGCTGAACAGGACTCAAGGATACTGGTGGATGGCTGGACCCAGCAACGTGCACTGGCAGCCCAGAAAATGCCCGTGTCCTGGGCTGCATCCACAGCACCACGGGCAGCAGGTGAGGCGGGGGGTTCAGCCCTCTGTTCAGGTGAGACCCACCTGCAGCACCACATGCAGCTTTGGGGTCCCCAGACCAGGCAGGACATTGATCTGGTAGAGTGCAGAGGAGGTCACCAAGATGGTTAGAGCATCAGAGCTCATCTCCTACAAGGAAAGGCTGAGAGAATTGGGATTGTTCAGCCTGGAAAAGAGGTGGCTTTGGGGTGACCAATTCTAGCCCTCCAGTACCTGAAGGAGACCTACAGGAAAGATGGAGAGGGACTTTTTGCAAGAGGATGTAGTGACAGAACCATAAGGGATGGTTTTAAATGGAAAGAGAGTAGGTTTAGATTAAATACTTGGAAGACTCACGTGTGATTTTAGGAACACTTTCTCTGCCTGACTGGATTTGTTAGTTACTACTTAAAGCAAAAATGAGGCTTTGCTAGGTATTCTGAACTGGTGGATTTTTACTGAGATATATAAGAGCCATGAGACAAAAGAGAATTAAGAATATGAAGTTTGCCACTGGTGGTCAGGGGAGACTTTGCTCTGGGTAAAGGTAAACCTTTGCTGAGGTGTTTTTGCCCTGAGAGGCACTGGTCATGTGTAGCTCCCTCTCAGGTCAGCTGCCATCCCAAACTCTTTCTCCAGATTTCCAGCACTCTCTCTCTCACCCAATATTATTTGGGTGTATAAATTATTAATTTAGTTTCTTTAGAGACCATGGAGAGAAAAAAAAAAAAAAAAAGAAAAAAAAAAAAGAGGTAGTTAAGAAAGTTTTGACTCGCCACTATTATTGTATTGGGATGGCTTTTCTATGTTATTGAGCACATATACTGTCTCCATCCTTGGATAAGGTAATACTATTTGTCTCAGTGTTGCCTTTAGGAAGATTGATGTTGTTTACAGTGCTTTCTATGGGTTTGCATTGTATCAAAGTCTTGACATTCATCAGTAAAATTTATCTGATGTATTATCTTGTCCATTTCTTTAGGTTAGACAAAAATGAACTGGGCAGATTTTGATGTCTCTTTCTATATAAGACATCTTAATGTTCCCTTTCTTTTCCCTATTACAGACTACTGAAAGTAAGTACATTCTTACAGCAAGTATTAACACCAATCTGGTAAGTGATTGTACTGAAATTTGCTCTTTCTCATTTATAGGCAGAACTGTCTTTCTAGAATACTCTTCCCACATCTGAAACAACAGCTACAGCCTATAAAGGATCAAACCTGCATTGCTTACAAAGAGGAAAATGTTTGTGATTGGTCACTGTAGTTCTCACAAATACACTGTGAAATTATTAATGTGTCAGGACTTTGTTACAGTGTCTCATTGGATATTGACAAATCATGGAGGAAACTTGTTCTCATCACAGAATGAGGCCCAAAGCAACCTGAAGGTATAAACTAAACCACCTTACTTCCCCCAAACAGGATGAACTCTGTTTATTGTATTCCTGCCTTCTTATGTAGCTCTAATTGATTCTTTTGAAAGCCACAGAAATTGAAAGTAGACAAAAAAATTTTAATGATTCACATTTATCAAATGAAATAGAAGCAATGTCTGGGAGAAGCAGGCTTAGTAATTGGCAGAACTTGGAAGAAAGGACTAAAAATATACTGCAGTGTGGCAAAGTATTTTGAAACTCTGTCTGAAAATAAAAACTTCTTGCAGAGCAAGAGATCCATACAGCTGCAAAATTTAGATTCAGGTGCATTTACAGTCACAAACAGCACCTATGATGTACTGTTAAAGAGTCTTTTCCAGCTCAGCTTCATGGGCATATTGATGCAAGTTTGACAAAAAAAAACATAATTCATTTTGCCAGTGATGGTGATTTTAACACTTGCTTGAAATAACTGATAATCTGGCAAAAGAGAGTTAAAGTATTCTTTCACAGTATTGCATTTGACTAAAACCAAAAGCTGTTTATGAATTCTGAGAGCCATTTTTGAAGTACAGTGAAAAAGCATTGTTTTCAATGAATTTTACGTCGACTATAAGAATTGGTTTTTTACTCATAACATATATTTTCTGTTCTCCACCAAAAAAAACCAAACCAAACCAAAAAAACAAAAACCAAACAAACAAAAAAACCACCAAACAAAAACCCGAAAAACAAACCAAAGCAAACCCAGGGAAAATGACCAGATAATTCATTTATCATCACTGATACAGTTCACACACAGGATGGCGGACAGGTGGTGAGAAAGATCTGCATATAGCTGAGAAGGCCATAACAGATGATCAGAAAACTCCTATGGAGGCAAGTCTATGAACATATAGATAGAATCCAGGGCAATACTTCTTCTTTCATGCCCCCTGGTGAGTTTTTTACATCTACTCCTACTCTTTTTTTCTTGCTGATTAGTGACAGCAAGGGAATCCAACTGCCCTTCACCCCTATCTCATGTTGTGTCACAGATCTCTCTGCTTAGAGGAAAACCTCTTGTTGGAGAACCTCCCAGCACATTTTCCTGTGCAGCCTCCATCCAGCATTTTAGCTGCCACTGCAGTGTCAGGGTCAAACACAAAGGAGGCCAGAGATGGTCCCTAGGAGGGTGCAGTTGTTTCCTGCTTCAGAGAGGAGATAGAGTGTTAAAACTCTGAGCTCAGGCAGGGTTCAGACTTCCCTTAGGGTTCAGCAGGGATGCCAGGGCTGTCCCAACAGAGGGGAGCACATTAGAAGGGCTCCTTGCAACATCTCTGGCTGGCTGAGCTGCTGTGCTTGGATGAATTCTATGTTTTGCTTATAAAAGACACCGAGATGTGTCACCAGTACAGTTTCTGCTGGTGATAACACTACTGTTGCAAGTAGTCAGCAAACTGCCCCTGTGCTTTTGGCTGCCCCAACAACTCCAGCTGCTTGGCCAGCTGTGGAGAACAAGAATGATCTCTGTGTTTCCAGACAGTTGGCAGTCTGGAGATTTGCAAATGTGCATTGGCCTTCAGCAGCAGCCAAAGGGAGATGGAGACTGCCCAGGTGGCAGAGCAAAGGTGCAGCACAGGATCTTGCTCTCAAGTGCAGTGGAAAATCTCTTAGTGCCATACGTCACTGTGTGAGCATAAAGGGATTTAGGAAAGTGAAAACGCAAGGGGACCTAAGCTGCACACAGCACACCTTTCCAAACTCAGCATTGCAGCTGGAGATCTGTTAGGAAGTGGCCAGGAGGGTCTCACACTTGCCCTATCTAGATGCAGGCAGAGGGTGGGAACAGACTTTGGGCAAGACAAAACTTCCCCACACCAGATTAAGAGGTATCATCTCATTTTTTATCTAGATTTTCTCCCATTGCTTTCTGCTTTGATTTTTATTTTCTTTCCTGCTGCTTGTGTAGATCTGGATGTCTATTAAATAATATTCCAGACATCTGGGGAGCTGTAAATGTTGGCTAATTAGTTCATAGGTAGCACTCTAAGAATAACTAAGTTTTAACAGTGTCAGGCAATGTGACTTTTACCATTTTGGGGATAGGGAATTCATATCTATCTGTTCTGCTAGAGATTTTTTGTGTCATATTCAACAGCTACAAAGGCACACATTTTCACTAGAATCATGATACTAGATTCTGACTAAAATGGAAACACATCAGGAATCATCAGATTTTGTTGCATAAATATTAAATAGGATTTTCTTAAAAATAACCAAACCAGGCACATCTTAAGTGCTTAAAATGGGACGTGTGATTTCACAGTGCTGAGTGTTGATTAAAAAAAGAAATGGGAAAACATTTTTACACTGAGGAGTGGATTTTGTACCCTCTCCAACATTAGTTTTCAATTTCAAATGCAAGGCAGATTAATATTTATTTATGAGTGGGGTCTGCCTGTATCATGCAACTTCTTTGTACAGTTTAGAGATAATTATTGTAGTTCAATGTTTTCCTTTCTGTCACACATTCCTTCTTCACATTTTTAGAGTTTTTTTCCTTACCAGCACATAAGTGAACACTTCTAAGCTGCACACCACGGGGGACATACAATTTCAAGAAGGGCAGAGACAGATTGAAAAAGTGGAGTTTTAACCTTTACAAATGAGAATGTCTGCCCATTTAATAATAATAATGAAAAAGACACCCAACTCAAAAATATTTTCAGGAAATTGACATCCCAACAATAGCTTGCAGGACCTATGGGACAGTGAAGAACTATTCTATGGCCAGCAACAAAAATAATGCCCCAAGAATCAAGCTTCCACTTGATAGCTGCATACAGACAAAAGGCCAGTGCAAGGTTTAAGTTTCTTTGACCTGCTTCTTTACAATTAAAGAAATCATTGTTTAACTGTAAAATACTATGAACTCAAATAAAACAGAGAGAAGGGTAAAAGAGAACAAAGATGGAAAAAGAAAGGCTAGGGAAATGAGGGAAGCTCACTTCACTGTCATTAGAAAAATGTATGGAGATCTAAAGACATCTCTGTTGTCCTGCTTACCCATTTGCATTTCTCCCCTCTCATTGCACAGCAAACATACCAGAAGAATGGTTCCCTAACTTTGGTTTCTGTTCCCTCCTTGTTCTTGGGATGGCCCTGGATGAGGGATGTTTCCAGCAATTAAAAGACCATTGCTTTGAACTGAATTTGTTAGCTCAGAACATATAGAATTGTGAGTGGAAGAGGTGAGTCACTTTTATCTCCTGATCTCTCCACTGTTGCCCCTTTTTGTCTTTCTGTTCCCTATGGCAGGAAAGACCTCCCCAGCCTCAGTGATCTCACTGACAGACTGCAGTGGTTTTTCCACTGCTGGAGAGGTTTTCAAACCGTGGCCTTCCAGACAGAAGACTTCAAGAAGCTGCAAAATGCTCACTCTCATCAAGGTCTAGAGGTAGAATCAACCCTCGAGGCCCAGAGATTTCTGGACATTTACTGTGTCATGTGAATCACTGGAGTGGGTTTGCTGGCCAGCAGCTTCTGCTGTTGTTTCTAGAGAGCTGTAAAGGCATGAGAGCTTGGGTGAGAATCGGCACTTACATGGCCTGAGCCTTCAAACCTGCAGCAAATGGCTGCAAAGTCACGCCCAGGAAATGGGGCACCTCTGGCACCCCACTAGAGCAGGACCTTTGCCCCAGTCCATACTCTGGTCATGGCAGGGTCTCTGTGGGAGCAAGTTGATGGGTTTGTACATAGAGGCATCTCTGTGGGAACTGCTAGAAAGTTTTGTCTTGTATCCAGTTCTACTCCTTTGGACTTCCCACAAATACGGTTTTTTTAAGAAGATGGTAGAAAAGATATATCCAGAATTATTTCTTGTCCACCAAACCAAAGGTGAGAATGTTTTTTCTGTCCCTTACCACTTCCCATCTCTCTCTAGATTTTTCTATTACAGTCTTCCAGTAGATTTCCTTTCTCTCACTGTGGCCTTTTCAGCAGGATCCCTTACAGTCTATCACCCACAAAGTGTGCCCTTCCTTCCATAAGTCTCGGCTTGGTCTTCTCCTTTGGTACAATTCATCTGACCTCTACTTATTAATGTAAAATTTAAAAAGACAAAACTTGCATTACATACTTACAGGAAGGCCTGTAAATTCTATTAAAACAACACAAACTTGGGGAAAAAAGATGGAAACAAAGAAAAGAATTTAAATGAGTTACTTAAAAGGTTTGTGGAAGTGTGAAAAGATTTACTTTGGTTGTCCAATATTTGTCATTCATTTAATCAATTAATTTACTTCTCACAGCCAAAACACTGCCATTAAAAAGGCTTACTCAGATGCTTTACCCAGTTCATATTGATTCATTTTCAGTGAAAATATCAATATCCTTGTATAGATCTAGACCTTAAAGTTACTTAATTATTGATTGAGAAACAGTTGCTCAGACTGAGGAGGCAGATTTCTGCTGTGTTCAATGATAATAAGGAACCAAGTTTTGCATGAACAGATATTGTGTGGAACCATCCTTGTTAACTATATTACTTGTCAGAGGGGAGCAAAAGTCTACCAAAATGACTTTTCTGTGACCTACTGAGGTCAACACTTCCTATTTCATTCATCAACTATTGAAAAATAAATTAGAGAACTGAGTACCTTTTTCAGTAATTGTTTCTTGCTGTCACTCTGAAGACAGAATGAACTTTCCTGGTGAAAACCACAATAGTAAATAAAACATTCAAATCATGTTGCTTTTCTGGCAGCTTCTGAGCATAGTTTTGAAGCATGAGGACTGTAATATGTTAAGATATATTTAATTTAAGAATTTGGTGGGTTTTGGTGGCCTGTGATTTCTGCTGAAACAACTGGTAATAAATCTTTATAATCAGGAATTGTAAATTAACAAGTTTGGATTTTCATGTCAGATTCTATAGGTAATTTATTGATTTGTAGGAAAATTTAGTATTTTGAAATTATATAGAGAAGGAAAAAAAAAGGGGGAAAGAGGTTTCTATTGCCCATGATTATAACTGAGGAGCATGAAATGAAGCTGGACCCTAAGATTTCCTTGGGGTAAGGGTTTTATTCCTGCTGTGAATGAAAATGAGGTCATTCTGTAGAGATTTGAAACAAAGGCATAGCAGGATAACTAGATATAACCTAAGCCACCTAGTCCTCTGTAGATAACTTTCTGAATCTTAGACTATTGCACTTCACAGCCATGGGCTAAATGACGAGTTGCAGGCACTCATTGTGGCTGCCAAAGCAGGCTCAAAGCTCCTCAGCAAAAGTGGAAAATGTGAATCTTGTCACCCCAAGAATGAGGGTTTGGGGCAAGGTGGCAGCCCTGCATCCCATAGAAGATGGTGGGAGGGCAGAGCTGGCTCCTTGCCCCCAGGAATGTCTCCAACACAATCTAGTGGAGTTGTTTTGTGGCAGAAACAGCACAATCTTGCATATCCAAACACCTCCTATAGGGTAATCCAGGTGCTGGCAAGGATCAGTTTCAATGACCATGGGTTTGCCAGTGTGGTGCCACAGGTGTTTGCCATTTCTGTCCACGCCTGGAGGTGACCTTGTGGCCAAAGCCTTAGAAACACAGAGACAATCATCCTTCATCACCGTGTCTTAACTCTGACCTGGGCCAAGAGCAGATGTTTCAAAGGTGCTGCAAGATTGTAGCATGAACAATACAGAAGAGTCTGCCCATTGTGATTGGAGTGGGAATAATAATCTTTAATTTGCAGATATTAAGCCATAGCATGGCTTGGGTTGGAATGGACCTTTAAGATCAACTATTTCCAAACCCCCTGCCCCACAGGATCAAGTTACTCAGGACCCCATCAATTGTCAGTTGTGGAATGATTTAAATGTAAAAAAAAAACCCAAAAAAACCCACCAAAAAACCCCCCAAAAAACAAAACAAAAAAAAAAAAAACCAAACAAAAACAACAAAAAACCCCAGTTCTGGTTTTGTTTAATTGAAAAAAATAAATTAAGTACTGGACCACAGTTGATTGACTCAAAATCCGCAGACATGCTCATTGGTAATAATGCCACACTTGCAAAATGCTGTATCTGACATAAACCAGACTTTCCTGTCTGTCTGTGAAGGTATTATTTTCAGTAGTTCTCGAGGTGAGATAGACCAGTTTGAAAATGCTGGAAGCTCCGCAAGACTTCACTGCATCCAGGATGAACGGCAATGGAACGCTGGTCTGGAACAATTCAGGGAGTTGAACCCGAGATCAGTTCTATTGATGCTGTCAATGGCAAGGTCAGTGGATCTATCCTGAGCCCCTGAGCCACTGGAGAACCCAGTCCCTGGTAACTAAAGGCCATATCAGCCTCACATGTTTCAGGTCCTCGATTCTGCAAAAATAACCTGGGTAATAAATGTAAGGCCCTTGATCTCATATGTAAACAAGAGCAGTGTGCAACTGGGTAAAATGAAGTTGTGAGCTGAGGATGTTTCCAGCAGGAAAGAACATGCCCATTAGCATGGCTTTTCCCTGGATGTTGTGCAGTTTTAGAGGCTTGGCAATATTGCGTTCAGAGGCATGACAACATAAATTTAGGTAAGAAAAATGTAGTTTAATAACATTTCAAATAATTTGTTTATCCTTTGTAGTATATAACTACTACAGATAATAACGTATCAAAAATAGAAAAATATGAGGATAGATTTTTGTATATCTGCTTTTGTATATTCTACACGTCCTTATGAAAAACAGAACATTTAAAATGGAAAATTGCAAAGTTTGGAGGCATCAGATCCACACAACCTGACCTTGCATGAAATTATGTTGTTGTTCAAGTGTTAGGAGACCTTAAAAATATCCCACTATGATAAAGGTATCTGTTTAAAACTGGAATGTGATCAGAGTCAGGCCAGGTTACTCTATACTGAAAATCAGCCAATAAGATGGTAGATCATCTCTTTTCCTTAAGCAAAGGAATCATAATTGTAAAACATAAAGTATATACCCAGTATATAAATATATATATGTATCAGCCTATTTAGAGTACATTTTCATAGCAAATCCTCCATTCCAAATGCCAGAGCAAGAAAGAGAGATTAAATCTGTGCTTTAATTTGTTTTGGGTTTGTAATGTCAATTTTCTATTGATTTTAATTACATGTCATTGAATTGTGTGCTGCAAATCGCTTGCTCTGGCTGTGTGAAGGGCGCAAAGCATTCTTTTAGAGGATCCTCCTCTACCATGGCTGTCCTCCAGATCCACTTTTGCCTGCACATGCCTCTTTTCCTCATGGAGTTCATACCCTGTGTGATGTGGTACTCTGGTCACTCTTTGTTACACAAAAGCATTACAAATATGACCTGTATGTTTGCATCTACATGGGTTTGAGGCATATGGAAACATCGTTGACAGGGCACGCATAGGAGTTTATTTTTAATCATGCCAGGGAATAACACTCATTTTAATGGCAAATGTGCTCTTCTTACCCTATACCATGCGTCAAAGAGAAAACATCCATTAGCACGTCGAGCACAGGAAGTATTTGGGTTTAGAGCAGTGTGTGGAAATTGCCTCAGCAAAATTTTCTGTCTTGTTGACTTCTTGCTATTGCTGGGGTCTCTGGACGGTATAAAATCTTTTGGTTTTGCATGTGAAGATGAGAAAAAGAGATTGGAGACTTTAAAAGAAGGGACTAACCGTTAATACCTGTATTCAATGAATTCTCAGTTATTCGGAGCTGGGAGGTAGATCCCAAGCGTGAAAACTAGTTCCTGCATGGGCCCATTTTTTCCATAATGCTCTAGAAGAAGCAGACCAGAGATTAATGGAAAGTTTAAACTGACTAACATTTTTCAGCACTGGCCAACTTGACAGAGATGGCCTTTTTTTGAAAGGAAACTAATTTCTTCATCATTAGCTGGAAAATCTCCACAGTGTCTCCTTCTTGTGTAACAACCATGAGCTCCGGTGACTTCCTGGGTTACCTGAAAAATAATTCATTAAGGAAAATCTATGCAAAGAGGAATCAGTTCAATTTGCTTATTTTTTACTTAGTCTTTATTTTGAAAATTCATAGAAGTTACTAAATTTCTATTTGGTTTCACTGGCAGTATGTTGGTGGTGCTCTGTCTTTGTTGGCTCTGCTCAACAGATGTAGCAGTACCATCCATATCCAGACATTCTTTCAGCAGTGATCCAGAAGTGAGAAAGCCCTGCAAAAACAACTACATTCTCCTAAAATCCTTCAGCAAGTTGAATGTTTAAAACCAAAATAAATCACAGGTGTCTAAACAGAGATGTCATATATAATAAAATGGCTATGTTCCATGTACCTGGAAGGCAGTGGCTGCTTGGAAGCAGGATATTCTTAGGACCTGATTTTCAGTTACCTAGGTATGAAAAGCATGCGTTTATTGAGTATCTAACTTTTATGTGACTCCAAATGCTTATTTGTGTCCACAGGTACCTAACTTTGCACCTGAGAGCATTCTAACTCTACAAATTTTGAGCAAAGTCATGCAACTGTACATAAGCCTATAGCATGTTTACTATTCATTGCTATGATGAACACATTTCAGCTAACGTGATGGGTTTTGGTCTCAGATGTCCTTCATGTTGCTTTGGATGTTTTAAAGTTCACTGTTAAATTTTAAAAGCCAAAAAACCAAACTGAGTGAAACTGGACAGCTCTCTGACTTCAGGAGAGAGAGTCTGATTTACACCAGCTGAGAATCTGATTGTTGCTTTTGAGCTATTGTAATTGCTTAAGTGAAACAGACAAAGTAATTGGTGCAAACTAATACAACTGATGGAAAAAGATTCAGTGTTTGTCAATACCAACTATGCTATGGAGAACCTGATCAATGAATTAGTCTATCAATTAATTAGCCTAGGCAGAAAATGACTCCCTGTACTGTTAGTCCATGAAAAGATCAATAAAGTCAAATGTCTAGTTTAGTGTTTCTCACGTAATGATTATATTATGAGAAGAAGAATAAAAACAGTACTTATATACAGTTTCAATTAAAGTCATCAAGTGTTCAATTAACAAAAAATACCCAGATAGTCCTCTTAGAAATATTAAAAGCACACATTTCAGGATTTTAGTGCTGTACAGTTGTTTTTCCTCCTGTCTGTTTATGTTGAATCTTCAAGGGACTGATATTCTTATAAAAAACAGATTAAGTGGTATAAGGATTCACGTATGCTGAGCAACCATTTTGTCAGTTCTACGTAGGAAATTGTGGCAAGAACGTCTGGCTTTTAGGGCAAATCCTTCCTTTTGGCAGGGGCTAGACTGAGCCACCTCTCTGGGATGACTTTGGCAGTTCACAGCTGTTGTTGTGTCATCATCAGAAACACACTGAGCAGAAAACTGAGAACTCAACCTTTTTCTGTTTTAATTGGCTGCACTCTTATTGTCTGCTGAGTGTAGCCTGGTCACTCACACTTTGAATTTTGCATATTTATAATTGACTTTACAGTAAAAATAGGCAAATACATCTTCTGTTACAATCTGGTAAAGTCCCTAATTATGAAACCTTTTAAAGTCTGGCTGTTTGCCCTGTAGTAGGAAAGAGAAGCAGCCATTCTTGCTATCATTGCACCCATTTGGTGGCTATCAATTCTAAAATATTTTCTTTGCATTACAGAAAAAAAAAAAAAGAAAGAGTTTTATATATCTTTGTATAAAATGCAAGAAGGGATAATCATGTGGAAACGGAAGCAACTAGCTATTAGTCAGGCTTGGAGGATGATGAAAGCAGATTTTGTGAAGGGAGACAAAAAAACCCAGATTACCTGAAAATAAGATTTTACTGAAAGAAAAAATACGTTGCAGTAATCCTGTGATAATCCGCTGTGATGAATAATAAACATACAGCAAGTATCAAAATAAGGCTATCTACAGTCAGTGAATAATTACTGCTTTGAGATGATCTAGGCTTTGGTGAACATGTAGATTACTTTTAATGTTAGAAATAACCTTTTACCTTTTTCAGTCTGTTTCCAGTCTACAATGCTATCTTTAAAAGCTTAGTCTTTTGCAGAACAATGATGTGTTACTTCATGTTTCATATTCCAGTATCAATTTTTCTATTAAAAATAGATTCAATTTTAAGTAACTAGTGATGATATGTTCAATATAAGTTAGCTGGATGAAAAATTAATGCTGGCAGTACTCCTGTTTTTCAGGGATTAGCTGAACTAGCCAGAGTAAAATTTAAATGTGTCTGCTTTTTTCAGTTTCAGCATATTCTGTCTAAAACTTGCACTTTGTACAGGCTTTAAGGTATCAAAAATAAAATAATGCCGCACTAGTGCAGGGAATGGTCACTTCCAAGCTGTTGCACAGGGAGTCATAGGAGATATTGTGCCTAACCCACTTTGTGTCCTCCAGAATTCCTAATTTTGAAACAGGCACCCATACACATTGCCACTGAGCAAACATGGGGGTGTGTTACCTCTTTGCAGGAGATGTCTGAAGCCTACAGAACAGCCTCTCAGCAAATGAAGAATTGGTGAAGAGAAAGTAAATCTATTTAACCTATTTTTATATGGACAACTCTTCAGGGACAAAGGAGGTAAAGACAGACAAACAGACAATCTTTTCTTCCAAAATTCACAACATTGTTCTAGTGGCATGTTCCTAAAATACAGCATTGCCTCAAGTATATTGAATGAGTCGGAACAAGGCAGTAAACTTCTACTTACCTGGCTCACTTCCCTGGTGAATGTCCCTAAAACGGCTTTTCCCAATCTACACCCAACAGAGCATGACAGGCATTTCCTTACAGTGAATATCTGCAGGGTAAGAAAAACACTTGATGGATTTACATAGCCTCAATATCCCACAACAGTCCCTATACGAATATATTAAAACTGGAACTTTTTTTGGAGTGTGAAAGAATTGTCCCCTTTGCAAAACATTGCCAGCAGGATATTTTTAATGCATATGAGGCAGAGGTGCAGTTTTAGGACTCATGTTTTCAGAATGGCCCTTTGTGAGAACAACCCATGTTTATTGCTGCCAAAACCTTAATTCACAATGTCACTAATTCTGATACGGATTATCTGGGTAAAATTTTAAGTGGTATTAAACCTCCTGATAAGGGCACTACATTTTAACAACCAACACATTCTAATACAGCTAGAGACACATAAAGTAGAGAGAGATACATCTTCATTTATAATTTCTACAGCTGCTGGTACACCAGTCTTTACATGGACATTCTGGAGAGACTAAGTTGCATGTGGAAAGATAACAGTCTATTTATTTTTTAAAAATTATCAGCATCAGGTGTGAGATGGGGGTTTTTTGTGTGACTCAGAGTAAGAATCTAAATATATTTGCCTAAAATCCTTACCAGAAGGGCAAGTAATCTGTCTAAAATTCCTGATCACCCCCAGCACATGCACACATCTATCTGACTTCTCAGAATAAAGGGATAGTCCTCACCTGTAAGCAAAGAGGTGCCTTGAGAACTCATGCAGAACCTCAATAGAAATCTAGTTTTCTCTATTAATGGTCTTTTGTTTGGGTCTGGGACTTCCACTACATAAAACAGTAGAATACTGCTTCACCAGGTCTGAGTAATCCCAGAGGTGGTTTGAGTAGCAATGCAAAGGAGTTCAGCTTCTTCAGGCTGATACTTAAAGCCAGCCTGTGGCAGCTGCAGAGCTGGCAGCTGTGGGATGGTGTATGTGATGCACATGGTGGAAAACATGGGTCCAGCTCCTCTCCTGATTCAGGAAGACTCACTGGTGTCACTGGCACAAGTTTGCACTTGAAGGGACAAGGATCCCATGCTTGGTTCATCAAACCTTTCCAGTCACACTTTGTATTAAGGTAGGGCTCATGTCCTGTTTACAGACAGGGACCAGGTTGTGCTTGGCACTGAAACTCCGAGCCCCAAAAAGCTGATGGCTGTCTGCCAGCACATGGCGAGGGCAAGGGGACAAGGAAACGTGCTCTTTGTCTTTTGGAACAAGAGAAAGTCCTAAAGCCTGCAGTATCAAGTATGCCAGTTCTCTAAATATTTTTTTCTCTTTTTTTCTTTTTTTTTTTTGTATAGGCTAAATAGAGTTTTTTTAAGGAAGAATTTGAAGATCAGTAAAGTAGCTTTATTACTGTTAACAGAGAACATTTCTGCAGCCTGACCTACCATGAGGGAGAAACCAAAGAGTGATAATACCACAGATGGAGCAATCCTCTCTTGGTATTTATGATTCATTTGGTTGGAGTGGGTTTATTAGTTGTTTTTGTTGTCGTTGTTGTTGTTTCTGGGGGTGGATGAAAGTGTTAATGCTTCTGTTTAAATTTAAAAGGGCTTAGAGAGTACAAAAGTCAACAAGTACAGTTCTATGTTCTTTTCCCTTCGTTAATTCACTCATTCCAGATAAATATGAGGACAAGCACCTAGTGCTATCATACAATCTCACAAAATGTTGAATTAGGAACTGGGGAAAATACCAATTTGACAACAGGTCAGCACAGGCAGGCTTGGCGTCACGTTATTTTTGTACTCCAGGATCTTTCTGAAAAATACCTGATGGCTTGTAGGGTCCCATGTGGTTTACCCCAGGTGGCACCAAGCCCCATGGACTCTGCAGCCAGGTCTCCACCAGCAGGGATCTCCATCCATTTGTGTCCACATGGAAGCTGGCAAGGAGGCAGAGCCAGCTGCTGTGAGTAGAGCCCTGCTGCCTCTGCCTGGCTGTGCCACGTCTGGCCCAGCAGGAGCAGGGGCTGACTGATGCCTTGCAGATCCAATCAGGAGCAAAGAGTATGAGTGCACACCAGCTGATAAGGCTGGCACAGCTTCTCTCACTAATGTAGAGTAAATCCCCAAACGCCCTGGGTGCCACTAAGCACCTAAAAGTTCTAGTGCTTGTCAGAGTTGTTCCAATGATCCACATCTGTTGGTTCAGCAAAACGGGGTCTAGAAATGTTGTGAGAATAGGATCTCTCCACAGAGGCCAGTAATTTTGCTTCCAATCTTCTGGGGCAAAAAACCAAGGTGAATAAAAGTGGGAAATATTCACAGGGGGAGACATTTCTCTGTAATCACAGGAGCTTTGCATAGAGCATCATTTTTGATGTTGAAACTGCAAAACATTTGCCTTCCATTTGCCTTGTATCTGATTGTATTTTTTACTGAAATATACATCAGATATTTCCTCCACTGTATTTCCTGCAAAAATAATGAGCTCTAAAGCTTGTCCAGTATGCTTCAGCAAAGCAAGCAGTAACATTCACTGCACTGGACCATGACCATATGTACATGCTGGGCTGTCTTTTTATTTTCCATTCCCATGTTCAGACAGTGTCACAATGTCTTTGATACAAATGATTTCATTGACTTAATAGTTGATTGTGTACCACAGAAGTTTGCAATAGCCTTGGAGGTCATGTTTAATGACACTGTTTTGCAGAGCCCAGCCAGTGCCTTCCACAGGCACAGCTATCCATGTGCTTTCAGCTGTACCATAATTCTCTTCTTGCCCTAGATAGCCCATAGCCTGCTAAGTGGGAGAAGCCTCAGGAGGCAGTGTCCACACAGCCCCACTGGGGACATGGATTTTCAGGCAGGTCAGTGGGTACTTTTGCATTGCTTTGTGCCACTGGAGCAGGTAGAGTTTTTACACGTTGTTTTTCACCCTTTTTTTTTCCACTGCTAGTGCCCAGATAACTCAAGCAGGATCTAAGAGCTGCCACTGAAAAAATCCTCATAACCTATCTTAGATGATAGACAAAGATAGACATGATAGACAAAGAACCCACTTTGTCCAGAGGCCTACATATTCCAAATCTAATGTCTAAGCTACTAGATCAGCTCCTTGGGTAGCCTATAGTTATAGGGGAAAATAGGTGATTTAAATGGTGATTTTTTTTTTGTGTATTTCCAGCGTTGAACTCTTAGAACTGGACAATACTTATCGGAGCAGAGTTGGAGGGGAGACATAGAAAGAAGATTTCTATGAAGTAGAGTTATAAACTGGTATAAAAATTACCTGGTTAAGACTGTGTTTAGCATTTCATGCAAAAGAGTCTTGAAGAGTCAATTAGACATGCACAAACTAATGAACTGCAAAAAAAGGCTTTCCCTCCATTAAATGCCTCTCTGTAATCATCAATATTCTTAAAAAGTGTAATGATTTCTTATCAGTGCTTGAATGAACCGTAAAACTACCTTTTGAAATATTGATATTTCCACAATTTTGAGCACAAGAATGTTTTCCTTTCTCTACAGAAGCTGACGGACCATTGACTTGCAGTATATTTGATTCCTGCTGGAGAACGTACTGTATAATACAAATAGGTGCTCACTCAGTAGCCTACATTTTCCCCCTAAAATGTGTATGAGGCTCCTTTGTTTCACATGCTTTAGCTTTTGATGTAAGGATTTTTTTATTTTAATCAAGGTATTCTCTGCCTGGAGTGGTTTGTATGAATAAGGTTGTTAGCTATCTTCACCTTTGAACTCTGAAAGCAGAAGCATTACACAGAGGGCTCATGCTCACGTTTGTGAGGATGCTTTATCAACACCAGATCTAAGGGATGATCTTCATCTAGGCAAATCATGGCAGCTCAGTTAGTGTCGATGAGCTGCAGAGATTTTCGTAGTCGAGCATCTAGCTCTGCAACACTCAGTATCACAAAGGAAACAGCA
Organism: Regulus satrapa; assembly: GCA_013396955.1. Lineage (NCBI taxonomy): Eukaryota > Metazoa > Chordata > Aves > Passeriformes > Regulidae > Regulus > Regulus satrapa. The sequence goes on from VWZN01014773.1 coordinate 606,224, forward strand.
GCTACAGATGAGAGCTGTGATACGTGTGTTATACTGAACTGTCTTCTCCTACAGTGGATTATAAGCACATTTGATTTCAGAACTAATGCCTACAGTTAAGTATCCAGTTAAAGAAAAGTCAGTGGGATATTGAATTCTTCAGAAAATGCACTTCCATGATCTCTGGAACTGCAGGATGTCAGGCTGACTTCCCCAACAACCCATCAGTCAGAAAGAAATATAGAGGTGGCAGAAACTCATTATTTGTCAGATAGATAGATATCTATGAAATACAGTATTTCAATTTTTGTTTTTCAAAGCACTAATATGTGGTTTATTTAATGCCATGTTATATTCTAGATGAGAAAACAATGTAAGCATGTAAAATGTCAAAAGAAAGCACTAAGTGATTTGAGATTTCTTTTATTTTCAAAGAAAAATTTACTTTCACTTTTGAAGAAAAATAGATTATGAGCCCTCCGAGTCCTGCATACAAGAGATTTCTCTATCTCCAGCCTGCTCTGCTAATGACACCAAGTAGTCTCTCTGTATGTTTTGGACTGTTTGTTGGTTTTAAGGAAGAAGGCAACGTAACATCTCCAATTACTAAAAATCCCTAACAATGGAAGTAAAGGAAATGATGCTCTATGCAAAGAGCCATCCCTCCCTGGTGCCTCACAGTGGTACCTTGCGAGTGCCCACGGATCCATGCAGTGCTCTGGATTCCACGCTGTGTGTGTGCTGTGCCTGTCCCTGTGCCACAGTCCATGGGCCCCTGGAAGGTGCTGCTGCAGCTGAACATGGAGCTCTCCTGCAAAAGGAGTGACCCAAAGGAGTGGATTTAGAGCTACCTTTTCCTTTGTGTTCTGGCACAATGCTGTGCCTCACCCCATGGTAAGTCTCTCGGGGCTGCAGTAGAGTTTCTGCTGTTGCCCCCTTTATTGAACCTGCCCTAATATTTAAAATTTGTTTGAGGAAAAAAGCTGGTGCAGAAACATCTGTGTTTCTTATCTCAGTCTGGACTCAGAAAATCTGCCAGTTGCCTAGAATGCTCATTTAATTGTAGACATACCTTTATCTCTAGTCCGCCTTATAACTACATGACAGGAAAATGCAAATCCTTCACTATGCTACGATTTAACAGCAGGACTCACTGAAGCTTTACAATATTTATTAGATCTTTTATTTATTGTCAGTTGCCTCCTTTTAAATATGGCATGGACACACACAGACACCTACATTGTATTTTACTTATATCAGTAGGTGTGGATCATTTTCCAAAACAAGTAAAAAGGATTTTAAAAGGTGTCTGTCATCTGCAAAGCATTTTATTATCCAGTGTCAGCCACTGGAAATTATGTACAAACTAAAGCAAATAGAACAAAAGTTAATTATCTAGTATGGCTATTGTTATTATGTAGAGGAGCCAGCCCCTATTGATTAATGAGTCAGTGCTATGTTTGCTCACAGGAATATTAATATCTTGTGCACAAGAGAAGTCATTAAAATGAGCAAGGAAGACCTTGACTTTAAACTTAAAGTGCACATTGCTCTAGTTATGTGACTCATTTTGTCAGGTATAGCATCACAGTTATAAATTATTGAAACCTGTAGTTATTGTAAAGATAGTTCACATAGCCTGTTTGAAATTAAACAAGTCGATACTCTTTTCCCATTATGTTCTTCACTGTTACAATTAGGAGACTTCAGGTGGACAAAAGAAGATCTAGGAGGTAGGATAAGCCTCTGGTGTTTGAGCCTTTGCCTCACCTAACACCTGACAGCCTGAGAAAACTGAATAATGCTGTGTCCATACTGAGCTGATGGAAAGTGTGGGATGGGTCAAGAACGAACTCTCATAAAGTGACTGCAGAGCATTCCAGATGGCCCGACAATAATTAACAAGTAGGTATTAAGGCATATTTCAGAATCCAGATCCAACACATCCTCTCTTTAAATATTCCCATAGCCACCAAATTATGTCCTGAAAAACCCACATTATTATTTTTTGAAAATGTACATTATGACATTATGAATATAATAACCATTTACTGGAAATAAAACTGTACCTGCTTTTGCATCATGATATGGCATCAAGCTTAAAAAATCAAAATGGATTGACAAAGTTTGGGTCTGTGATTAATTTACACTTTTGCTATGTTACATCACTATGACAGAACAGAAGGACATTTAGGTGGGAGTATATTTTATTGTATCTAATTTGCATGCTATTCTCAAGAGCAAGACAAAAGCAGTCCTGGTATAAATGAGAATTGGGTGTCATGTAATTTAAAAATAGAAGATATCAAAAGGGAATATAATTTAATTTTATTAATGTATAAGTGAACTAGGAAAAAAAAATAAAGCTAAAATATAGGAAATATTAAGCAGTATTTTGAGGATTTTTTTGTAGCTATGTTTTAGGCAGTTCCTGTTTCTGTAAAATACAGGCATAAGTTTGAATCTGCACATTGTGTTTCCTTAACTTTAATGAATTACTCATGTACTTCATGGAGGATGTATGTTGGTGTCTTGCCAGAAAGTTTTCTTGGTTTTGAAATTCTTGAAATTGATCCATCCAAAGTTAAACCCCATCTTTGAAAGAATGGATCTGTGGGACCAAACTTGTATCCCTGTGAAACTCCAGCAATCTCAGTGAGCACCAAACCTCTCTCTTTCATCAACATAACTCATTTCCAGGACCAACTGTTACCTTTTTTGGCTTGTAGTGACAGCAGAACAAGAGAATAATCTCCAGAAGCAGCTGATCAATAAGAAACTGTCCAGAGATAAGAACAGAAACAGCCAGTTGTCTGGAAAACATAATCTGCTTGGGAAGATTGAATGTGTGGTGAAATTTAACCCGGAGAAAGTAACTAAGAAGGTGTAACAGACTTCAACAAATATGCAGCAATGTATGGGAAGAAAGGAGGAAATTATTGTGCTGAGTGTTCAATTCATAGAAATAATCTGTTCTCAAGGGTGGATAGATCAAAGTGTAATCCATTTAAACTGTGGCAAGGAAGATGTCAATTAAGAATGCTTGGAGGTAGACTGCATGGTGAGGCTGAGGCAATTCATCCTCTGTTTCCTTTTGTGTTCCGCTGTTTTAAAGCTTTTTCTTCATGCTGGTCCTGCAACAGAAGATGAGAATGGGTTGTAGGAGGAATACAGGCTGTCTAGAGAGTTGCAAGGTGGAGGGAATTTGGCCTCTTCATCCACTTCCCTCTCTGTTCCAGCAACCTCTTTAGCAGCGCCTGAGGCAATGTACAACATTGCTCTTGCAGTGCCACAAGTCTGGATGTGGCTGACCCAGAGAGCCTTGCAGGATACAAGAATTCAGCAGGGAGACACACAGGGGAGAGCAGGAATGATTTTTAAAACTGGAACCTCAGCCAAATGTCAACAGAATTTCGGGTAAGGCAGCAAAGCTGCTTCTGGCCAAGAGGATATGTCTCAGTGCAGGAGAATTCCCAGCTGCAAACAGAGGGAAGATGAGAACACCTCAAAGTAAAAGTTACAGAAATCCTGTATAATGGAGCCTAAATCCAGAGTATTGTATTCCTTCTGTTCTGGATCATGCCAGCGTGGAGAGCTAGCACTCCGTCCCGAGTCTTGGCTGTGCGACCAGCTGTGTGTGTGTTCACAGCACCCACGAGGATTCTGCTGCTCCTGGGCCCCCGGACACGGCCCAGGATGGGCTGGGCTGGCACTGAGTTCAATAAAGGAGACAGCAGGCTTGAGAGACAAACTCTGCTCTTAATTAGTTTGGCCCACCTTACTGATCTCAATTTGTCCTAGCATTTCCCTGGCTGTTGATGAGCTACTATCCAAAGAATTGCAAAACGAATGTTTCAGTGCCAGTCACAGTGCCATAAAAAATGACAGCTTCTCAGAGGACACCTTTAATGTTCTTGAACTACATTACAGTTTTGGTTATCTAATAAAAAAATATTTTGGGTTTAATTAAGTCTGGCTTTGGCTTTTTTAGTCATGGGTGTATTTTTGTTGTCACCCTGCTAACTTGCAAGGAGTAAAATAAATCAAAACAGACCTAGTTATTTCAAGTAAACATCTTGTATTTTTGTATTTTTAAAAATCTATCAAATTTGCACTAAAATGTTTTAAGGTTAATAGATTACCTCTGAACCCCAAGGAAATCAAGCTTCTTGTGCCTGCCTGTCATTTACTGGAGTGGTTACTTATCTGTCAATATTTCTTGCTTTTTTTCCAAGTCCCAGGCCTACTTGATCTTGTCCATTTGGCACTGCTGGAGGAATAACAAGTTTCTTCCCATCATGCACCTTTCTGGGATACATCATGACAGAGAAATCTCAAAGCCCAGGTCAATTATAACAGAAGATGTGTAGCACCTCTGCCCCCACAGCGTCTTCTGGGGATCCACCTGGCAAAATGATATAAAACTATTTTCCAAGACTTCCCATGATCTGGCACTACTTAGAACTAAGTGATGGCAAAATGCAAGGAAATATACATATGCACCTCAGCTCATCTCCCTCTGCTTGCCAAGGAGCCAACTAACATTACGTGTGAGGAGGGGCCTGAAGCTGGCAGAGCTCCCCCCCAGAAAGGTAATTACTTTTTAATTAGAATTCATTGAATAAGAGATAGGTGCCTTCCATACGTTCTCCCACTGATGATTTTAATATTCCTCTGTCAGGTATTATGAGGCAGTAGCTGACAGTGAGTTACATGAAATAATCCTGTAGCTGGTAGGGACTCGCATAAAGTAACCAACTTAACCATTTGTCTTAGGTAAAATATGGTCCCTGTCCTCACTTTTTTCCATGGAGTCTGTCACTGGTGTGTTGATGTAGTGTTTGTTTACTCTCATTCCTGCAGGAGGAAATATCATAGTTCATGTATCAAATTACTGTAACTGACTGGAGCATTTCTATTTAAAATAATGTATCGTGATATATTTTCATAGTGCTGTTGATGTATTTTCAGGACTTCTAATTTTTACAAGTATATAATCTGAATATCATTTATCTAAGTGTGCAGTTGTAAAATCTGTGGTATTATCTGATCTCATTATAAAAATTGGCACCTAAGAACAGACTAGAGTAACTAAATCTGAAGCTGACTGGATAGTTGTGATATTTTGATAGAAATAAGAAAGAATTTCAGGGCTTTTTTTTTTTCTTTTTGCTGCAGGGCCTCTAAACACAACCTGACATGTGATGTATTTTTGAAGTCAAAGTTAATAATTCTCTTTACATAAAAATAAATACCCCCTATTGAATACACGCTCTAAAATTAGAATTGCATATTTCTAAGTAATATACCTAAGGAAAGTGATTTATTCTAATGCAATAATGGCGTAGATTTACAAAGCTTGAGTGATACAATGTTTCTCGTTATGGTTGTAAAATATTTGTTGCCACTGTGGGATTTTCTAGATCATTATTTTAAAAAAGGAAAAACCTACTTTGACAGATGAACTGGGGCCATTCTGAGCAAATCACAGATACTTCATATAACAAGGCCTCCAAAGAGGGGAGCACAGACTTATTACTATGGCAACCCAGATCAAAACACTATTTTAGTGGAGAGTTTCCAGTTTTACAATGCAATGATGATTGTTTATAGTACTATTGAAACCAGATTCTGCAAAGGTTCAAGAAATGAGCTGACAAGAGGAAAATCATTACAGATAAACTGGGGATACGTGAATGACATATTGTGGAATCTGCTATTATTTGATCAAGCGATGAAATTGTGGCACAAACATAGATAAATAATGGTAGATGACACAGTCTGATGGACCCTATTTTGTTGGTTGTGTTTTCTTGTGTATCTGGAAGATAATTATTGGTTTAGTGCTGCAAAAAACAAAAACAGCTTTAATAATAGAAATTACTGAACTTTGAAAAAACTCTATTAATTTTATTAATTCTCCCTAATTAATTCTCCCTCTCCTTTTAAATTTAAAAATGCTTTCATTCCCAAATCCTTGAGTAACACCCACATGATAACAAACATCACCTACACCCGGTGTAGATGTCTTTTTCTGAAAGTCCATCAGGTGACATATGGACTGGATATTGCATGTTTAATCCTATATCAGCTAATCAGTGCTTAAGAACTGGTAGTCCTACAGCAGTGAACCTCTTCAAACCTGTCTCATTTCTGCAGCAGAAAAACAAGTTGATTTTTTTTCCCTTGTGGCAGTAGCCTAGGAGCAGCTCTGGGCACCCTCCAGCTGGTTTCTGCCTTGTGCCTACTGGCTCAGAGAAGTGAGCTGGTTGTTAAACTCCTTCCATGCTGTAATGGTACTGGTTTCAATATAAGAGCCACAGGAGACTGGGGACAGTGATCTGCTTTCTGCTTAGGGTTATTTCTCAACACAAGAGCCATGGGGAGCTTACTTGTTCTGGCTTCTTTCCAAGTTCGTGCCATCCTTCACCTCAAGATCTTCAGCAAATCATGACCACCCTCGCCAAACTTCTTGCTAGCCCTACTTCTCAACTTTATCACATCAGTGCTCAGAACCTAGAGGTCACCTGTCCGTGTGCCAGCTGGGCAGCGTGGTAGAAGTCTCCACTCCCACAGCACGAACAGAGAAAGCTCCTAGTGACTTCTTTAGGGGCTGTAGAAGCAGCTCCTGTGCAGGCAGAGTTCACGGTCTGAGAAATAAAGCTGAAAAGAAGAAAAGTGAATGAAGACTGATCACAGCAAATTTTCTCTACTGTAATAGCCTGATCACTCCTGAGCATGCCTCTGGCACAGGTGCTTCCCTCTGCAGGATGAAACTTGCTTCCTGCTTTGATGTTTCTCTCTGTGGGACTGTCTGAGGGGACGGCTCTGAGAACAGCAGGGCCCCAGGACCTCCTGAGATGTGTTTTTACCTCTCAATCCCCAGAATTGTTTTCTTATGGGATCCTCAAGGTGAAAGTATCTGTGAGCTCAGGGCAGTTTTGTTCCCTGAAAGAAATAACAGAGAAATTTACTTACAGAAGCCTTTAATCATTGGCCTGAAAATACAAAGTGGATGAAATGTTTTCAGAAGGATGATTTACTATGTAGTTTGTATATTATTGTGGATGGAGTGGCTTTAGCTCTTCATGGAAGTTTGAAGCAAAATTTTGCCTTACATTTGGTATTTCAGATGATGCAGGGAAAGCATTTTCTGGTGTAGTCATACTTGGACCAGAATACAAAACACATCCTTTAGTAAACTGTGAAGCTTTAAGTTGTTCAAATGATACTTACCCAGCAAATAATTTTGAACTTGGGAGCATTAGAGAGGTCATATTTTTACACACCTGATCTGCTGCTGAACAATCTTTTTTAGCCATTAAGAACTCCCAGCCTGTTTTCAACAGCAGATACTATGCCTCATCCCTTATTTATATTTTTCTGAGTTTATGATGACCCTTTCAAGGAAAATTAAGCCACTCCATTAACATCTGAGACCAGAGCACCCTTCAAAAATTTAATCCAGTAGAGCAGTTGATGGTATTTATTGCTCTTCCCTAACACACTTGTATTTTCTCTGCCATGCGAGGACTATTCAGACATCATCATACAAGTATCAGGAGTGTCTCAGCTCCTAAGAGATGCTACTGGCTCCACCCATGGAGCAATTATTATCTAGTAGAGTTCCCAGAATACAGACTGAGCCTCCACACAAGTATAAGGAAGTGGTGAGTGCTTTCCACTGACTCCAGTATGTTCGTACACTCTAGCCTTTTCCATCTAACCTCACAAACATCTGTCTTCAGCCAAGAAACAGCAACAAGGATGTCAACAGCTGTTCTGTTCAGCCAAGTACAATGCTGATGTTAAAGTTTTCCGTGATCACTGATGTCCTACATTATTAATCAAAGGCCTCAGAAATAATTCTGCTGACAGACTACTTATGAAATATGTCTCCTGACTTCAAAGTATGGTCAGTTCCCTGTCATATAGCATGGAGCATGGATGAAGGCTGCAGGGCTGGGATTCAGCTGGTGAGGACCGTGTTAGTCACTTGGAGGTCTTAAGAAGCATCCAGCAGAAGTGGCTGAGGTAATCATAGGTCTCTTATTTTCCCTTGTATTTTTTGGCACAGTTACATTTATTCTGGAATATTTCCATTAATGCAAATCTCCAGGATTCATGTAGCAATAATGGCAAAGAACATTTCTTGCCTTTATTTATTGCTTCCCAATACTAACTTCTGTTTATCCAGGTTACCTGGTTGACCTCCATGGTGGATGCCCTGTGTGGCCAGTGGTAGACAATGTCTGAAGAATATAATCACTTGTTTCCTCAATATTTCTGATCATGATTCCAGCATTGTTCTACAGAGGACATCAGAGAGATGGTTTCTATCTTCCCATGAGATTTCATGGTGACTGAGATAACCAAGACAGTAAAGACAACAATCTTCTCATTTAATAAAGTGGTGTACACCAGCATAGACTCTTTTTTTACCTTAGTCCCTATTCAGTCAGACATTTACATTAACTTGGTCTTCAAACTCCATAACAGGTCATTCTTTGAGGCTTCTGGTGGGTGTAGGATGGTGAAAATAACCTGAGACTGAATTTTTAAAAATCAGGTTAAAAAAAAAATCTGAGAATATGTACTGAGCACATAGTTTTGATATTAAATAGAAACAAACTTCAAGGGAAAAATATAAATGCAACTAACATCCCAGTGATGACCATTGCATGAAACCTCTCATGGACTGGGCAAAGCAGCAGTAAGAAAATTTTGCGTATGAAAATAAGTCCGTGAGAGAGAAACAGAACAACTTGCTGGCTCAGAAATTTCTGTTTTCCTCTTGGTCATTTTCTTCAGCTCAAGCTCTCATCAACTTCTGTCAGTCAGAATGTCAGCATTTTATCTCCAGTTCACAAAGAAAGTAAGACCTTTGTTAAACAGCAGCTTCCTGATACAAAATGTCTCATAAATTTGAAATGCAAAATGTCTCCTACATTTCAGAGACCTGCCAAGTGAAGATGCCTCTGTGAGGCACAACAGTGGCTCTGGGGAAGACTGTCTCCAAGGAAGTGCAGCACAGAGCCAGGCTTGGGTGAGTTTCTGCTCGCCATCCCTCATGTATATGTTAGAAATAATTGCATCATCTAATCATCTCCATGCTTAGAAGTCAGCACAGCTTTATTCCTTACCAGATCCCCTGCCACAGGATAAATCCTCTCCGTCTATCTCATCTATCATCTTTGTGTAAGTGCTCCATCCAGTTCTCTGTACTGTTTTTATCAACAAGCACTGTCAGGTTAGAAAGTGGATAACTTACCTCCCCAAGCGATCTGAAGAATTCAGTGCCACAGAAACATGCTTAATGCTGGATAACCATCCACCTTTCCCAAGTGAATTTTTAATGGCTGGGGCTGCCTTACTCAGTGTGCTGAGCAGAAGGAGCTGTGATTAAGCCCCACACTCCGTGATTTCCATCCAAAATTTTCCGCTCAGCGGTAACAAAATCTTATGTAGTTTTCACTAAACTCTCCTTCAATTTCCCACTGGCTTTTAGTATGTGCAGATAATTCAGAATAAAGCCCCTTGTCACAGTAATATGTATTCTAGCGTAGCACGGAGGAGCTGTTTCACCATGTAAAAGCCATATTGCCAAGCTGTATTATGCTTTACCTGTCACCATGCCAGGAAACATTTAACAAGGAAGGAAAACAAGGAGAGTGCATGTGTTGCCAGCTATTCAATATAGGCCATTTACTGTTAAACTGTGGAAAGGTGCTGGAGTTTAAATGCACCCTGGTTTTATTCTGATACTGGTAGCAAAAAGCGGAAAGGTTTTGCACTGTTGACCCACAATTCAGTGCCGCTAATTTGGACCTGGACTGTCTCACTAGGTCTTTATGGTTCACTGGTCCTTTCTGAGCCTCAAGGGGGTTTTTGTTTGTTTGTTTGTTTAAAAAGTTTATGCTGCAGAAATTGAGCGTTTGGCCAAGTAACCACCTTCTGTTTCCGTGAGAAAGTGCTTGAGCCCACTGATTGCAGGGACGAGGCTCAGTCTCACGCAGAAACTAGGACAACTCTTAGTACAAGAGTCGTGCCATTGCAATGCCTTCATCAGGCAGTCCAAAGCCCCGAGGCTCCAACTGGTGCTCCCCTTGCAAGAAGCGGCGCCTTTGAGCAGTGCTAACACTCACCAGCAGAGAAGGCTGGAAAATAAGGGGTAGCCTAACTCTTGCCTCCTGGGGGAAGCTGAAGTATCACACTTCAGTTCTGCTTCCTGCTGCAGGCACTGCCTGTGCCATTCATGTGGAGCATTAGTTTGGTGACAGCCATGGAGCTGGGACTGTAGGACATGTCCTCCCTTTATGCAAGTGGGAAAAACAGCAGCTGTAGTGCGCATAGTCCCAGCATGTGGTAAATCAAACTTTGTCTTCTTTTCTAGAAAATGGGATGGTTTTGATGGAAAGAATCAGATGTGCCATCAGTGCAGCCTTGCTCTGGAGAGCTTGTGGTTTGCAGAAGGACAGAGGTCTGGCCACGAGTTATGGCAGCAGGCCCACAGGTCAGCACTCAGCAAGAAGATCTGTACAAAGCATCACCCAACAAGTCTTAGTAAGTAGCTGTGTAGTAATCTGTGATATTATGGGTATTTGTAGTTTGTATGACTCAATGCTTTTATTGTTTTAATTGTTCCATTTCTATTTTGGTTACTTTGGGCTGTTGTTGGAGCACTAGCTGGTAGTTACAGTGTGTTTCTGGAGGAAAAATTCAGATCATGGATGCTGAGTAGTGAAAGAGTTGCTCATGGAGAGGGCTCTGTCCTGAAGCACAAAGCTGTATGCCTCACTTCAAAAAGTCCTGAGTCTGGTTTAAGTACTGCACTGAAACCCAGAGAGACCAATGACTGTTGCAAAAATGAGGTTGATGAGTGTTTTGCAACAACCTTGTTATAATGTGATCTACTGCGATCAGGTGTGTTATTCTGTCACTCGAGCACGTGTCACTGTAATACAGTTTGAATCCAGGGCACAAGGGGATTGAGGCGCCCTCCATTTACAGTTGTTTCCATGTAGGAACCTTGAGCTACAGGGAGGAAAACCTGAGCTAGGCAAGATATTATACTCTGAGCAAGACCCCGTGAGGACCTTGTAGTGCTTAAAATGTGGGAGAACATTGCAAGTGTGGCTACACAACAACTCTGGGCTTCTCTACAGAGGCTTCACTGGGGACTGGAGGAGAACAAGGCTGCTCTGAGCCACACGAGCTGTGAGGAAAGAGATGGTGAGGCTGGTGTTGATGGCTGTACCTGGGCTTTTCCTTCCCCTGCTGCCCCTGTAAGGACAGCCCAAGCCACAGGACTGACTGATCCTCCTATTCTTTAAGTGCATGGAAAAAGACTGTTTCAAAGTGGAAACAAAAGGGCTAATTAGATGCAATCAGCAGCTCCTTGTCTCCTTCCTCTCCCCAAATGGTGCTGCCTCACTGACCCTGACAGTCATTTTATTAGTCCCCTCTTGACTGGCCTCTGAGTCTCCCCACCTGGTGCTCCAGTGCTAATTGGTGCAATTAGCCGCTCCCTCTCTGGGCTAATTGCTAGAGACTGTCTCTCCATTCTCATGGGGACCAGAAGAAACTTGTACAAGAGGGAGGTCTGCAACCACAGAGACACCAAGGCGAAAGTGGGGAGCTGGGATGGGCTGGTTTGCTGTTCTCCATTCTTCTCACGTTCACTCACACAAAGCACATAACTCTTTCTCTGAACAACACATAACATTCCTCTGGTTCATAGTACCAATAAAGTAACAGGCTCTGCAGCACCAGGGAGCCGGTCATAGGATCTCTAGGGCCCTATGTGGCATTCAAGCACTTGGGCTGCTAATATGCACAAGCTGAAACTCCTTAGCTGTCTGCCCAAGGTCTTTGTAAGACACAGTTTATGCAAACACCTGTCTGGAGAATATTGTGGGAAGTTGCTTAGAGGCTTGCGGTAGTAGAAAAGTTAATATCCAGATTGTTTAAAAGGAGCTGGGAACAAAAGCCCTATTGGCTCTTCAGAAGAATAGTGTGATCTTTATACAAAAAAAATACATGCTCTTGAAACTGCTACATGTTTAATATTAATACAAGTATTTGTTTGTGACTATATTTGAAATGGCTTCAGATGACAGGTTGTCCTCTGTTGTCCTCAACAGATAGCTGAGGGAGCTTTGGTGAGAAGAATCTGATTAGAATTAGAAAATAGATTTATAAAAGAAAATATTGAAACTGTCTTTTCATACTGTGATCTGACAGTATTTAATAATACCTTCACTTTTCTAAAAATACATTATTTAGGTCTGTAAATTACACTACTGCTCATAAATAGCTTTCTCATCATTTGCTATTAATGTAACTGGGATAAGAGTATGATAGTTGACTGAAGCTGACCACTAGAACTGCAAGGACATGTGCAGCATCCCCAGCTCTCAGCAGAGGGCTCAGGGCTGTAAACAGAACTCTTGGGATGCAGGCAAGATTTGCGCACAGGTGCAAGGGTTGCTGCAGGGGGTTTGTCACCGTGTGCTTTGCTTGCACACAGGTGGTTGGGACCTTATGAAGTATAGTGAGCTGCCCTCAAACAGTGCACGTGTGGGTGCAAGGTGACGATGTCAGAGCAGACCTGCCAACAGCAGGACTCAGTTATTTTCTCTCCAGTGTAAGTAACATTCATGCAATGAAGTGTCAGAGTCCAGATTTAAAGACAGCTCTACAGCCACACTCAGGGGGAAGGAGTAGATAAAAATAATCTTCTGATGGGTAAATCTTGTTTAAGTTATCCTCCCTGAAGTCAGTAGGTGGGGATTGAGGGGTGTGCTTAGGGACATGACTTTCCAAGTTCATGGATCCAGGTGAGGGCTGGGGAGCTTTCCCCCATGCATGTGTGTAGCTCTTGCCAGCTGAGCAGAAGACCAGAGTCAGCTCAGTGAAAGGTCAAGCTAAAACCTGGGTGGCAGCAGAGTTGGTGTCATGTACTCAAAGAGCTTTGCCTGCATGAAAATGATTTCGTGTTAGTTTGAACTACAGAATAACACCCTGCCTAGCCAGGGAAAGGGAGGAGTGGAGAGGGAGCCCCTAACAGTTTGAACTTGTCAGTCTGGAGATCAAACCCCTGTAAGATGATTCCATGTTAATAGATACTCTATTCTCATTTAGATACTCATTGTATCACTGACCAGGCAAATGAAGGGGTGTTTAAGGCAAAAACAATGGGTTTGTTGGTTGAAGTTCTAAAAAAAAATACTGCTTATTGTATACTCTTTTTATTCAGGTAAGAGAAACTAAGGAAATTAGAGAGAAAGGAGATGTCTGTGCAGTTGATTTTATGGACTGACCCTCAGAGAAGACGTACCTGCAGATGAGGTATTTGCTGTTGTTGAGACCACGCATGTGAATGAGCAGAAGCTAACGCTTATGTCAAGCCTGATAATGTAGCTGGTGTTTTCCAAGAGTTACTGCATTCTCCTAGTGAAACTATCTCTATGTGATAAGGCAGTGTTTATTTCAAGCTATATAATGTCTTGCACTACCCCAGCTTTTTCAACCTTCTTCAGGTTTGACCTCAGTTTTTCAAGCTGTGTTCATCTTGTAAAGCTATTCATATATGTAGGCACGGGGATGTACATCAAGTTGTAGTTTGTGGATAGACTCTGACACATAGAAAAACACCATCAAACCAGGAAAACATCTGCCATGAACAAAGGTTTAAGGAACTATTCTTATCTTATGAAGAAGACGGATGGATGGTGCAGGGCACTTCACCAGATTTGCTGTGAACTTTACACTGTGCTGCTTGTGTGGGGAAGGCTATGCGGTGAGGGGGGCAGAGGTTGCCACAAACAACCTGAAGCAAGAGGGAGGTAGGTTGGGCCACAGAAGCACTCAGTGCCCTTGAGTAAGTGGCTTGACTTGCTCATTCCTTAGGGTGACCTTGGACAAGTCTCTTAAAATCCTTTTCCTCAGTCAACCCAGCTGGTGAATTTGTTTGGGGGGTGAAGAAACACCAAAATGACATTGAAAAGCAAGCTGTGCCCCTGCATTGCCCTTTCCAGGGAAAACAAATCATACCCCAACATCCCCCCCACCAGTCTGCCATCGGGAGTTTCCAGTGTGTCCTTTGCGGAGCCCTGTGGAATAGCCTGGATGCAACATAAACTACACAAATGGCACACTTGCATATTCAAATATAGTGCAATGTTTGTTCATCTCTCAAAATGTGTGTACAGTACTGAACACTGTATTATCTGTGTGCGTTCTGCTAATTACCAATGCAAATATAGAAAGATTTCTTCTCCTTTCCTCCTTTTTCATAAGCAAGGGGGGAAAAAAAAGAATCACTTTTTGTTCTCTGGCACCCTTTTTTCATTAAAAAAAAAAAAAAAGGCGAGCTAGATATAATAAACCAGTGTATTCACATCTATTGGAAGGATAATATTATAAGTGTGAAAGATGGCTTTCCTAAAAAAGACAGTTTTATTCATTGGCTAACAGAAAGCATTACTTTTACAGTTCAGGGTAGAAACTGCTATAATTCTGGTCGTATTGTTTCTTCTGGCAGAGAATAAACTCTCTCTCTCGTTTTTATACCTAGAGGTGAGTTTTTACTCTTTCTCTTTGAATTATACTGGTGGTCATCAGAGTGGTGGTGGAACAAGAGTGTGATGTTGCTGGAGTACTTCAGATGTAGTTGCTCAAAGCACTGCCACTATAATTCAAAGTGAAGAGAGTCAAACTTGCAGCAGGCACTCCAAAATGGAGGACACCGAGGTCTTTGTTTACTGTCCTCGTCCTCCTTCCCTTTGGGCAAGAGCCAGCGTGTGACATCTGCGTTGCTAGGTACATGGAGTTACAGCCAATTACACACCGCTGCCGCGCCAGCCGCCCGCGCTGGGGACGAGCACGGGGCACACGCAGGACAGGGTGGCCAAAACCGGGGGGCCCTGGTGCCATCTGGGGACACACAGAGTCACTGGCCAGTGCAGGGTGCAGGGACTGCATCCTGCTGCTGATGGGCTCTCCTCAACATCTCTGGGCTGATTTAGGAAATAAAGATTTGAAGACACCTGTTCTAGACAAAGAGTTGCACACCTGTAATCAGCAGTGCTCCGCTGTCAGTGGGCACTGGCAAGTGTGAATGTGTTTCCATTATTTTTTCACCCCCAAACTGATATTTTGCACTTTCTACAAAAATATTTAATCAGGGTTGTCTTTTTATAAACCTTACCATAAGTGACAAAGTTGTACTTTTTCTATATGCCTAACTGGATGTATGTTTTTATGTAATTGATGTGGGTCAAAATCAGGGGCATCAAAATCCTGAGTCTTCAAGACATTTGAACATCTGTGATGCTGTCATTTGCAGCTCCCCTTAGTGTTTCTTTCAAGTAGGGATTCTGACGTGAATCATATGATTTATTGTGATCATTCCCAAATATATAATTGTTCCTCAGAATTACTCAATCCTTTTTCTTTATTCACTGGATAGTGTAGATGCTCTCCCCATGGATCTGCATGCACGCACTTGGCGCAGACATATCCCAGCACGTAAAAGCACTGACCTGGGCATGCACAGGGCTCTTTGAGCAGCTGAGCATACCTACTAATTTTCTTGAACAGAAATCAGATCCCATCACTGGCCTAAGCTGTGCTGTGCAACACCTGAGTGGAGCCAGGAAAAGTGTTCCTATGCTTTATGCTTCAGGTGGCTCCTGTTTGATCAGGGAACAGCACCAGTTCTGTCCAGACTCTGGATGCATCTGCTCCTATCTTAAGAGAAAACTTCTCTGGGCACGTATCAGTGTGATGGTCATTAGCAGCATATGTGCATATATTTGTTCCAGTCAGATGTTTCTGTTGTTTTTGTTTGTTTGCTTTGTTTGGTTGGTTGGTTTGGTTTTTGTTTTGTTTTGGTTTCATATTTTTTAGGCATTTTTTAAGGTGGAAAAATGTAAACTTTCCTTTAAGAGTTACCTTAATGTCTCTGTAATTTATGGCAGCACCTTTACACTGGAAGAAATTGCATCACATCCCCATGAAAAAAAAAAAAACCAACCTAGTGGAAAGAGTGAGATTAGACATAAACTTGCAAGCTCTGCTTGTAATATGGAGCAACAATGCATGAACATACTGTTCTTCTGCTGCTACTCTGGAGAAAGAATGAGGGTAAAACGTGTGAGAGAGCCACAGTTAAATTACTCACTATTAGCCCCTACAGTGTGCTTCCAACCTGTGTTGATATATATATACAGAGAGAGGGAGAATGTCACAGTTAAATTTTTTTTACTAGTATAATGAGGAAAGAGACCAACAGAAGAAGTTCCCTTGGCTAATTTTCTAGCCAGCAGCCACTGCAATGTTCCCACTAGGAGAGACTGAAGAAGTGAGAGAGTGATATAATAAATAATGACTGGCTCTGCTGGTAAGGAGAAATTATCACTGTGCTTGGGGGATCTAAGTATGTGCTCACCCAAGATACAGGGAGGGGGAGGGGGCCAGGAGCACTCTGTCGTGTCTTGAGAAGAACATTCAGCGATGTTTGAATTAAAAAGGATTTCAGCCACGGCTTTGTCTGCTAAAACAGGGATGTGAACAGCTGGATGGACGGATTCTGAATGAGATGCATTAAAAGATGTCAAAGGAGTTTCCAGTCTAAGCTCCTGTTCTAAATCTCCTCCCTAAAAAGGAGGTGTAAAGCAAGGATGGATTCGCAGCCAGGCTCGGGGAGCACAATCCTGTGCCATGGGCACAGATCATGGTAGACTGTGCCCTTGGCAGGCTTTAGTTCCCTCTCAGGGGAGATCTGAGCAGAGGCCGAGGAGGCTTTGTGCAGCTTGGGGTCTCACCACAGCCATGGCTAAGGCTGCACTGCAGGGATACATGAGCTCTTCCTGTGGGAAACAGCACTGAAAAGGTCCAACTCTGGCTATAATGATTCCTCAGGCAAAAAAAAAAAAAAAAAATTAGCTTCAGATTTTAAAATCTGAAAGGCTTTTTTTCTTTAGTGTAGATTAAAAAGGAGAGCAAACCAAGAAAAAGTCACATCAGTAAGACGAACAGTGTGTACTTGTGCCTCTGTGTTTGTATTCAAAGCTCTGTCTTGCAATGTGGCACTTGCCCCTGCAGGCAGGCACAGTCCTTAGAAACAAAAAGGTGCAGTTCAGAGAAAAGGTCTCTTGAAGGAAAGAAAGTGTGTGTTCTGGCTTAGCCAGACACCAGTTATTTGGCTTGGTGCAGGGCATTTGGGCACGCTGCGATGGGCTGAGATGCAGATGTCAGTTCAGATGGTCAAATGGCTCTGCCTACCCATAGGTTCTATTAATTAAACTGCATAGAAAAAGTCTTAGGAGTAAGGTTTGCTAAAATCTCTTGACTTTCAATGGTAAGACTAGCCATTCTTGTGAGATCTGTGTTATTTTAGGAAAAAAAAAATCCTTAGAAAGGCTTGGAGAATTTTGAAGCCACCTAACTTGAATCAGATTCTGGTCTCAAGCTTGAATTGCAGACCTTAGTTTAAACCCCATAGCTAAACAGAGCCTTCTTTCTCATTCCCAAAAATAGTATGCTACATTCTACATTTTGCCACATATGCTGTTTCATGTATTTCATACCGAAATAAATAATCTGGGATTTACTATGATTTAGCTCATTTAAATGAAAGCAACCTTCACATATAGAGTTGAATATTTCTTTCCTAGACTACATTTCAAGCTTCTCAAAAGAAAAGCAGCACCCTTTTTTTTATTTTTTGTGTTCCAGCATCATGAAAATCTGCATGGTGAGATGCATTTCTCACCACATGCCAACTGCAAATTGTATTTGAAATGGAAAGTATCAATTAAATCAGCCTTTCTGAACTGCCTGGTGACAGCTGCCATGCTGCTGAATGTTGACAACACTTGTAATATCAACAGATTTGGGCCCTTGCACTGGAGAATATGAAACACTTTCTAGCCATTTAAATACAGGTTTAGCAAACAGATTAAGATCATAATTTCCATCACTAAGGACAAAAAAAGTTCACTGGGAAAGCCTTTTCTTTATGAGCACGCTCAGTAGCATCTACTCTGGTGCTGCTTTTGTTCAAAGGTTTCAAAACTGTGCTCAGGCTCATGGAGGGGCACGATGAGGTTGATAGGTGGGGTCAGTGGAAGGCTGGGCTGGTTGCTCAGATAAGCAGAGTTGCCCTGGGAATCCACAGGTTTGAGGGTCTGGAGACAGATAAGGGAGCCCCTCAGCTGGGGAAGCTAGTCAGGAATCTTGCCCTGGCTTGGGGGACAGGGCTGCTCCTCACCCACTTAACCCCGGCACAACAGAAGGCAAAGCTGGACACATGGAGAATTTTAATATAATCTAAAACTCAGCCAGTTTGCTTTACAAAACAGCCATTTGTTTAAGCTAGTTGTTCTTTGGAATAAATGTCGGGTTTGAGTGAAGCTGCCTTTTTTTTTTCAGGTTGCAGTTTCTGAGCTGAAGTGAAAGATGGCAAAAATTCTGGGGAGAGAGTTCCACTGGGATCCTCAGCATCCCTGGTAGACAGTGTGCCTGTGGAGCGGCTGGTTGTTGTGCAGTTGGGTTTTTGCCTTCAGGGTTTCTTTATTTTGTTAAGTTTATAAAATCTTGTATTTATTCCAAATGAAAATATTTAGTCTATTTTAATTCTTTAAAATCTGGAAGCAGGTAGAGGGATCCTTATTTTCAGAGAAGCTGCAACCTACAGTGAAAGAGAGATGTTGTTAGAATGTATGGTAGATGGAAAACCAAGTAATTTAGCAAAACCAAAATTTCTTTGCCATTCTTGTATGAAAAAATTCCATGCAGACATGAGGCACCGTCTGGTGTGCCTGTGCCAACACAGAACGTGAGCAGTCCAGCTCCTACAAAGTCTTGTGGAAAACATGGTCTGGGTATTGCTTTTGTGAATAGCAGATGCACTGCATTTTTTTTTGTAGTGTGCCAAATCATATATAGTGTACAGTACTTAGGTTAACAATATAAACTAGACCCTGAGAAATATAGCTATTGTAATCTTTCCATTATTTATCCATTTTAATCTCTATTAGGAGAATATGTATAATTTATTTTTTATTTCTGCGATGAATAATATAACTAAGATCTCTTTATACTTTTTATTTGAAAATTCTGTTTTAAAGCACTCTGTTGGATAACATTCACTATATTTTCCTTTTTTTGATAATAAAAGTGAAAATAATATGTTAAGCTTTTGTACTGCAATGCATATTAAAATGCCCTTAATGCAGTGATGTGCCTGGCACTCCAGAGATTTGAGAACTGCTTTAGCTGTGCACTGAGACCTTGGAGTTGTACGGCCCAGCACCAACGACCTGAATATTCATGCTAAATTGTTGGATTTCTCTGCTTTCAAAATCTTGTTTTAAATTTTTTCTCCGCTTCAATCCTATTCAGATTTTACCCCCCTTAAAACTGTTGTAGTCAACATCAGAACTGCTTTTTGCCAACTGTTTAAATGATGACTGGGCATGGACCCTAATGCTGCAACCTGGAATAGGCAAAATCCCAGGCAGGGAAGGGGTGACTAAGAGATTTTTCTGGCCAGAGAAATGTGATTCAGAAATCATGGCTTCTGCAAGAATGTCCCTTGATAGTGCTGAGCCTTTCTCTCAAGCTGGAGAGAGCTTCATAAAATGTCCAATGTTCAGGGATTTTCTCCACTGTGAGGTTGAAAGAGTCTAGATGTATATGGCCTTCAAATGAAAAACTCCTCTTCAAAGGTGCAAATTGCTAATTATTATTAATCATAGTCTGAGAGTCTCCCAAAAAAATTCCAAATTTATGTTGGGGAAAAAATAAAAGGAGTTACCTCCATCAGCCTCTGTTCTTAAAAGGAAGGAGAAAGGCAAGGACAGAAAAATGTCACCCCAGGCTCAGTCATGACAGACATACTCCTTGAGAGGTCTCCTGCCAGCCTGTACTAAAATCCTAGCTCCCATGGAGAAAACAGGTCCCTATGCTACCCACTGCCATCAGCCTGCATCCTTCAGGAGAGACAGACTCTGATTTTGGGGGGGCCAGTCTCAATTCCCCACAGAAGATGGCAAGCAGAAAGTCTATCCCAAATCTTGTTCTTGGGAGTCCCTCCCCTCTTCTAATAGCTGCTATTGCTTTCTCAGCTATTTATCCCTCTAGAAAAACAGAACTGAACGTAGGAGTGGGAAAATTCTGGTGCCATGTGGCTTATTTACTAAATTAAAGGATTGGTACAACCTATTAAACAAGTCTTGTTGGTCTAGAGACACGTGATTGTCAAGTTTATTTGATATACAGTAAGGTTAGCTTTTTTCAAAATTCCCTGCATGACCATGAAGAGACAACATTGGACCATCTTAATTCAGGATTAAAATTCTTCAAGAGTTTAACTGGTTTAACTCCTCTGGGGTGTCTCTGCTGCCCTCCCTCCCTTGCAATTCAAAGCAGCAGCATCTGCAGTAATAGAAATCAGCTGTGTAGTCTAAGCAAAAGCCAAGAGTTTTGGACACTGAGAAAACAGCCTTTTCCACTCCCTGCCTCATGGAAGGAAAGACATTATGCCCATGGATGTAGGGCCCCAGGGTGGTTTTAAATGAGCTGAAGACGCCTGCGTGAAGTTTGAATGCAAGAACAGTGTGGTAAAACACATATTACCACTTTCCTACATTATTGTTAATCACTATTTTCTAGAACAGTTAAACTGCCATCCCCTTCCAGAGAATAATTACTGCTATTTAATTGTATTTATAATTTAGTATACACCTGAAAAATATGCTATAAAATATCAGGGGGGTTCCCTTTAATACTGGTGTTCCATTTACAAACTGTCACATTTATAATGCGTCTTTAATCTTCTGTGGTCTGCTAGAATTTTATATTAAAGTCTGCTTTGTGCTTTAAATATTAAAGATTCTGCAGTACTTCAAAAGGTGATAATGCCTGATGCTCTGGTGGTGCTTAAATCTCAACAGCTAAATATATTGAGGAATGTTCGGTGGCCCTGGCTTAATTAAACATGTATGTGTATTTTCAAATGCAATCTTTTTCTGCTTGTTAGGTTTTTGACAAACCTCCAAACAGGTCCAGGTGGAACAAAGCATGTAAACAAGCTTGTGAATGCAAGCTTAAAACACTCAAATTAGCACCTTCTTACAATTAATATGCAAACCCTGGGATCTCTGTTATTGATAATGCCATTTAATATTATTTGCAGCTGAGCTTTATATTCTAGCCTTTTAATTTTTCTAAGCTGTGTCCACTTTAATTATGTGAAAATGTACTGTTAGAGACAAGTCACCCAATGAGACCCTATTTACTATGAGCAACTTACTCTTCCCTGTGTAGCATAGTATAAATTACAAGGCTGTGGGAGCATTTCAGTACACTGTTGGCTTTACAGTATTTAATGGTCTAATTTAGCACATATGACTAAACGTGGAGCCATCGAGGTATGCGCATAAGTTAACACATAGTCTTTTTATTGTTTTCATTGCTGGTTCCCCACCCCCCCGTGGATTAATAAATTCACTTATTGCATCTTCTTCTAGATCGGCCTGCGAGTGCTATAGGGGAGCCAAACTCTCTCTGGTAGGAACAGGCATGATACCCACTGGTGAGGCTCTGCTCAGGGCCAGGGAAGACTCTGAGCCCCTCTCAGCACCCTGATGCATTTATTAGGAACAGGCATGTTTTTACAGGAATAAAATTGCTCTGACTGCAGCGTCTGCTCTTGCAAGTTTCTGGAAAGAGAAGGTTTCAGAAGGATTTTCTTTGTTCCAAAATGACAGGACAGCAAAGCTCGACAGCCCCAAAACATGCAGAGATTGTGGCCCACGGCTGGCCCGTTTGTGTGGCCGCTTTCACCGGTAGTCGTGTTGGTCTGACCACTCTTGCCCAGCGAATTGGTGCAGTCGCAGACAGTGTGGATAGTTAAGGTCTGGTGTTAACAGCACACTACTTTAAAATCAGTCCATATCCAAATGACCCGACCTGTCATTTCTTTTTAAATCTTGCACTTTAAACTGCAGGTTTTCTGATTGTTTCATATTTTTAAAAAGACAAACATGTACGAACACAGACATATTAAGGCACAAACATGATTTGATGCGTATATCAACAAACCAAATTGTTCTGCATGTATGTGGGAACATCGCCTTCCAGCTCTGGATAAATAGAGGCTGGCCATCATTCAAACAGGGAAGGAAACATTTCATACGTGAAGAGATATGGGGAATTATGTCATTTGTTTTGGTGTCAATATGCAGCAATTTTCCGAATGCATTTGAAATATGATGAAAATATCTATGCATGCACCCGAGAAATGTTCTTTTATTCTACTGTAATAGGTAAGGCGATGGCAGAAACTGGGGAAGCTGAAATAGATCTACTGCAGTTTTACAGGTGAGGCAATGTTAGCGGGAAATGACAAGCAGGCTATAGTTATTATAATACCCAGGGCAAATCAGCAAGCACGCACAGTGATAGACAAATCTAAATTAATCATAGCAAAGGTGGTGAGGCATTTTAATGTAAACTTACTCTACTGTACGGGAACTTGTAAGAATATTGTAAAATAGGTGAAATACCAGTCAGCGTATGTGGTTAACAAAATGTTTTTTCCTAGAAAATACAAATGCAATCTGGACTACTGCAGCTGCCTATTTTTAAGAGAACTAACTTTAAAAAAAAATTATTTTAGCATCACCTGAAAAGCCTAGTGATTGCTTTTGGCAAACATAGGACTATTATAATTTTAAAGCTCTCAAACAAGAACCTTGAGAAATCAACCTTCCCATTTTATCTTGCATTTTAATGTTCTTCTATTCAGACATAAGGGGACTGGTTAGCTAGTTGTCATTAAGTCCTTATGAGTGAAAACTGGTTTTTTCCCTGTAGAATTCAGCATGTTTTCTCAGCCTGTAACCATCACCTATAATTAAAATGTCGTCCTAACAACATCAAGGTGCAGAGAGTAAAAGAGTCAG
>VWZN01014773.1:634178-671874 GCA_013396955.1 Regulus satrapa
TTTTTTTTTTTTTAATTTTAATTTCTAGTCATTTGCCTGATCATAACCACGCTGTAATGCTGTCAGAAAAATGTGGCTTCTACAATGAGGGGGTACCAGCCTACTGTGGTGGAAGGAAGAAGACATTTTAAAAGGTCAGTAATAGACCAGGTTTTACACTTTAACTTCAATTACCCACACCCAGGCAAGGCAAAACATTTATCCGGGTTGGCATCACCGCACTGAGCTTCCCCTTGGCCAGTGCCATCATCTGGGCAAGGCCTTACCGTGCCGTCACAAGAGCATAGCCAGCAATGCTGGCGGCAGCCACCCTGACACCCGCTCAGCCAGCAGCCACCGAGCTGTCCCCCACGAGTGCCCAGTGCAGCTCAGCGCAGGGCATCCCCCTCTGGACAGCACCAGTGTTCAACCTTGCCTGATAATCTAAAGCCAAGTCCCCTGACTGATTCAGAAGCAATAGCCCCAGAGGGGTTAGCAGATTTACCAGCTGTCCGGCTTCTCTCGTGATTGATCTCTGAATGTTTGATGTTTGATTTGCTTTTGCTCCCTTTCAGCTGTGAGGCTATTTGAATCTGTGCTGCCCTCTACCCTTAGTCTTTTCTCTTGGCAATGGGCTGGGTCTTCTCTCTGCCATCCTCTTCTGTATTACAGACCTGCAGTAATCCCTACCCCAACCTTATTACTGTTTCAGGTGGGAGTGGGGAAATTGGGGGGAACCAGACTGAAAACAGCCTGAGGAAGAGTTTTGCAGTTTGATTACTTTTACCAGATTTCTTTTTTGCACATTAGAGCGGCCTAAGGTTTTTATCTGGTGTTAGGCAAGATGAAAACCTTCACCCAGGACACATGGCACAGCTTTCAAGGTTTTGCTGTGGCATGTTGCTGCTGAGGATCTGACTAGCGCCCCGTAACCACACAGGGCCTTATGAGTGTGATATCTGATGGAGACTTCCAAGGAGCATGCAAACCAGGTGATTCCAGGATATCCAGAAACTGCAGAGTGCTGCCAATCCCCAGAGAGGAGAGTATACTTCTGTTGAAGAGCCTGTTGGGTTGCAACTATTTGTTCAGAAGCATTTTCTCCTAAAAACCTGCATCTCTTTAGTGAAGCTCTCAGCACTTTTCAGAAATGGTCACAATAACAAAGCTTAGGTCAATATCTACCTTTCTTAGAAGTGAATGTGATTAAGGTATCTTTATTAGCTGCTCACTGAAAGTAAGATGGGTACAGCTGGATGAGTAGGGAAAAAAGATTCCCTATACTATATAACTCGCTGGGATTACAAAGATCTCTAACCCTCTAATGATACCAGATCCTGTTCTTAATTCAAGAAGTCAGGAAAGATGCTATACTTTTCTTTTCTTTATATTTTCTCACCAAACATTTCTTTATTATTTTTGCTTTTCTTACATTTTTAAGACTCAGTATCATTTTTCTCTTCATCACACAACCAAGTCAGGCTGTTTCTGAGTGAGAAGGAGGGCTGCCATATAGCTGATGAACAGGTGGGTTTCTGCTAGCTGCTAGCCAGGTGTTTTGTTAGCAGCAACACCACTACAACGGCAATATGAAGGTACTGTCTTCTGACACTTGAGGCCTCAAGTGGAAAAGGACCAAATAACTGTAAGATCCAGAAGAAATGGTGCAAACAGTGTTGTAGCCTGAGAGTTTGCATGGATGAGAGTTTTCTTTTCAGAGCAGACCTCGACTGGTTGTCTGTAGACTACAAGACACCTTACTCTGTCCCAAAGAAAGGCAGTGCCACACCATTTTCCATGGAAAAGAGTGGCTGTATGTGGTGTATGTGCTGTATTTTTGCTGTGTGTCCCTGTCTCATAGCAGCATTATGAGGCTCACCGATTGCTGAAGCATACCCACATATCCAGAGGTAGGCTAAAGAGCATAGCTATTTCTAAAACAACATTAACCATCATGCATTTGATGGCTTTCTGTATCCAGATGGACATTGCTTACATGGCCAATCATTAAAGGTAAACCATATGGCTATCTCTTCTTTTTTTATCATGAATTTCTCTCATATGTCAGTGTCTAGAATAAATTTGGAGTACTTGACGAAAATAAGGGCATAAGTTTGTCCTTTCCACCCTACAAGTATTTTACCAGCCAGTGAGCCCTAACTGGCTACAGAAAGGCAGATTCTGTATGTTTCCTTGCACTGGGTCTCTCTTTGTAATTCCACCATGCTCTCTCCAGACAGTGCCATTAGAGCATGTAAAATTTAATTTCCATCTCATCAGTGTCAGAAGCTGATCAAAGATTGCTCACAAAAAAAATTATTGTGCTACTGGCTGCATCCAGAACATATGGGCATAGCATTAGTCACCATAGCCTCTGCAGCTCCTCCAGCGATTATCATCAAGGAGAAGAGGCATGTTGTATACTTTAAAGGCAGACACACATTTCTCAATATGTTTCCTGATAGGAAACACCTCTAGTATGGCAGGATAAGTCAGAAATTGAGCCTTATATAAATCTGTAATGTAAAGAGTTGACCTCATTGTCACCTAAACCACAGTGCCTGGGGCATGTGTGTTATCAGCCACGTGTGT
This sequence comes from Regulus satrapa, assembly GCA_013396955.1. Classification (NCBI taxonomy): domain Eukaryota; kingdom Metazoa; phylum Chordata; class Aves; order Passeriformes; family Regulidae; genus Regulus; species Regulus satrapa. The sequence goes on from VWZN01014773.1 coordinate 636,750, forward strand.
GTGTGTACTTTGTCTGGGGGCAGCCCTCCAGTGCAAGCAAACACAGCTCCTGCCTAGGGCAGCAAGACTGATAGGGTGGCAAGAAAAAGCAGAACTGGGATTTTTCCTCTTCTAATACCAGCTTCTTTTTTCTTCCATAATGTACTGAGGAATGACAGATTCCTTACACTTCTCACACCAAGGGGTATTTTCTGTTGGCTAAACAACATAGAGTATGTCATTTTACTTAACCATCTTTGTAATCTCAGATAATGAAGCCACCAGGCACATATTAAAATTAGCATTGCTACCCCAAGTAGACAGGGTTCTGGGTAGACTTATCCCTTGGCTTTGTTTGGAAAAGGCTCATTAAAGTGCAGAAATGCAGTTTATGGGAAATGGCCAGAGCCTTTACAGCATGCTCAAACAGTACCATTTTCTGGGGAAAGCACACACTGCCTTTCTCCTCCAGGCCTTGTGGGGGGGACCTTGGCTGTTTATTTTCTCAGCTGTTCTCTCACCTTGGCTCTATAAGGAATGAAATGTGGTGAGGTGCTGTCGATGGCCACCTCAATGAGGCACAGACTAGGAAGGCCCACCGGGACCCTGGAAACATGGTGAGCCACCAACTGGAACTGAAGAAGAAGAGGTCTGATGGTCCTGTCACACTCTGTGTTCAGTTTTAGCAAACTTGTTAGTGGCAAAAGTTTGTTTTTTTTCTTGGGCAACTGGCCTTAGTGTGAGCATGGCTCAAAGCAAAGTCCAAGTCACTTTTTGGAGCCCTCAAGCATTTACAGGGTACAAGGGCCTCACCTCAAAGTAGCCACTGATGATGGAAAACAATATGCAGAGGAATTTTCATATCTCATCAATTCCATGAGGACTGCAGAGATAAGCAAAAGCAAACTTGCTGATTGATACATAGAATATTTTTAAATAATTTGAGGATTGTGCACAGACATGCAGGTTTTCATACCTCCTTGTCTATCTTCATGTAGAAATGCATCAAAAATGATACCTCCTCCTGCCATATCTTGGATACTGTCTTTTCTCAGGAAATTTACCTTGACTGGATTTCTTCTATGGGCTCACACAAATCCCATAGACTACCATGTTTTTACTATTTGTTATAAATAACCATATGTATATTAGATAAATATATAGTTGTTTCTTGCCTCCCCTGAGTGCCAAGTGGAGTAAATATATCACTTCCACTCTGCCTCCGTTCATGTGATGATGAAGTTGAGAGTTTCCATCCTTCTGTTTCTCACCCTCTGAGATAGGGACATGCTTTGAATTATGTTCTTTCTTTCTTTACTCCTTCAGATAATCTTTCAATAGCTGCTTTAGTCACCTGTCTTCTGTCCACACAACAGAAAAATACAATACAGAAACCTTCTACTTTGACATTTCCATCAGGAATAAACTTCCCTGTATGCCTGCCCTTTGCTAACTTCCCAATAGTGTTTGAGTTTGCTTCAAAGAGTAAATAGGGAGCTGTTCCCAGAAGCACAAGCCCTCTTTGTGAAAAGCCTCTCTACAAGCTAAGGGTAGTATCTGAATCATGCCAGATTATAGTATTTTTATATAACAATGAACTTTTTAAAATTGTTGCCGTAGTAAGTTAAAACTTTCTAATTTCATTTTTGAAGCAAGATTCTGTGCAATAAATTGAACCATCTTTCTCCCTATTGCCTTTCTCTCAATAGTGATTTTCAGACTTCCTAGGTCTTGCATGTCATTGTAACAGATTACATTGACCACAAATGAATGTGTGCAAATACAGTCATTTAGCAATTTAAATATATTTTCTTCTAGAGAATTACCATAGAAAAAGGAGTGTTACAACAACAACAACAACAAAACAAACAAACAAACAAACAAAAAATCCTTCTGTTTATTTTAGGAAAACTGTGCTTTGGAAAAGTGAGACCAAAAGTAGAGAATGTGATGTGCTGAGCATCCTGTGCCTTAAAACCAGATGAGACTCCTCCAAAGGAGAGGTTTGCTTATTCCCATGCAGTGGATCATCTAAAGCCAGCAGGACAAAGTGAATCGGGTCATAAATGTACAGTTTGGAGGTTATCTTGTTTGAAGCAGTAATTGCACTACCCAACACTTGCTAAGAAGCTGCTGCTTGCAAGGCAAATATTTTGTATCAAACCATTACTGGGTTTGTTACGAGCTGTGGACACATAATAAAAAATTACTACAGTAATATCTTGATGATAGTCCCTACACTGATCAACTGCAAATGATCTGATTAACAGTCAGCTGCTGATTCCCAGTTTAATTAATCCTGATGGGCTATTGATGCGCCACAACTGTTTGTCCTAATAATGAGGTTTGAAATTAGACTGCGACAAGCCACTTAGACAGCTGCCAAGGAAAATAATCATTTAGGAAGGCGAGCAATGGAGACGGCAGAGGAGGAATGGCTGCTATTTGACAGAAAATTCACATGGCTGTGTCACATGTGTTTTATTTTTACATTTGGAGCACATTAACTGTACCAGCAGTAAGTGGTGACTGCGAGACACATAACTAGCTTTACAATTAAGAGTGCTACTTCTCATCAGTATGCAAAAGCTAAACATGAAACATGAAGTGTGTTAATAGCAGAATATATGTAGCTACAGACCATTGAACAATTTAGGTCAGTCCTTTGCAATGTTTAATTAGACTAATATATCTGTTTGCAATTAATAACAGATGTGACAAGCTAATGTGTCCGTGTACTGACAAATTAACCTTTGCCCATCAGCTGCTCGGATCTGTGAGAAAAGTGCCATGTTTTGCCTCTGTTCAACTGAACCTAAATAAAATTGCAGGATAATTATAAACATAAATGTTAATAGAATGTGCTTTCCATGGGAAGCAGAGACCAAAGGCAAGTATTTCTCAGCCAGGTCGTCGTACTGTACTTTGCCACGTGTCAAAACCTGCAAATTATATTTTTCCATTTGTCTCAGCGCAATTAGTGTGTGGTTTGACACATGCTAGTTCGATAGTCCTCACCGCCAGTAGACCTGGGACATACCAGAAACCCTAAATTAATCGGCAGGATAAGGATGCTTCCATAGCCATTCAATCTTTAGCTTTATTTGCTGTCTGCAAGCAAATGTGCCCTCAATTTGTGACAAGCCTTGCCACTGAAGTGACGTGGCAGACATGTCTGTCAGGACTTGGGCTGAGGCCATCAGCATATTCCAGATAAGTAATGGGAACATCTCTCACCCCCTGGGCTGGTGGTCTGTTTGCATTTCCAATATCACTCACTTTCATTCTCTTTCTCTCTCTCTCCTCCCACCCCCATATATACTTCTAAAATATATAATATATAAAAATAAATATATATATATATATATATATATATATATATATATATATATATATATATATATATATATATATATATATATATATATATATATATATATATAAAAAAATTACAGGCACATTATATATATATATATAGTAGGCATCTTTCCCTGCTCTGCATTAAGGTCTGTTAATAAACCCCTGTAACTGGTGGGACTTACTGAGATTGTGTTTTTATATATGAATATATATGTGTGTGTGTGTATATATATACATATACATACATATATATATATATATATGCATATGTGTGTATGTACACAAATTTATGCACATATGCATGCACATGTAAATGCATGGGTACATATGTACAAACATATATGCATTTGTCTTCTATTTATAGTAAAGGTACTTGCAAACAATATGATAAGATTTTAAATACCATAAAGTGGTTATTTTCCTCTAAATTTGATCTAAGCTGCAACCTTTTTATCTTTAAGGTTCCAAAAGCAAGTGGCGTGTTTGGGTGTTTCACATTTCCATGCTTACCACTTCTGCCAAAATCAGCCTTTTTGAGCACATTGACATTCTGGCTTCCTTTAAGTTCTCTCTGTTAATGGCTCTAAAAAACTAGATACTGACCTAGCACTGCAAGCACTGCCACTCTTGAAAGTCTTGTTCTGCATTTTTGCATGCATGTTGAATAGGAATTAATAGCTGGCATCTCTGCAGGCTGCCTTTGCGCTGAGATTATATGAAACCTGTTGTGTGGTTGAACATGGCCCGTCTGTGGGAGCAGCCAAGCCTGGGGCTCCCCCTGAGACCCAAGAGATGAGGCTGTCCAGCACTGGGTGCTTTAGGGGAACTTTCAGCACATGCTCTTGATTGGTACTTTCCACTAATACCTGAAGGTTTGGTGCCACAATCAGCCCCATCTTTGGATCATAATTGTAGTATCACATCTGAGATTCAGTAGTATCAAGTCATCAGCAGTTGAGAACTAGCAACAGGATTTGAAGAAAAAAAATAGGACAACATTAAAACACAAAGGAACTATCAGTTACATATGATACTGCTCCTTTGGACACTTGCTTTGTGCTGCTGGAATATACTCATAAGGACTGGGTGTATATCGACATTCCTCACCCAAATATGTGTCAAGAGGTAAAGCACTATTATCTCTCAGCCATAAAACCACAGTCTCCACTCATTTTTCCTCCTAAAGGTCAGACATTCGCAGCCTGCATGCACTGCCCCTAAAATGAATGCCACACTGTCATCAGCATTCAGCACCACAGCTGCAGAATAAAGGGAGCCCAGCCAGCCACATGAGAAAGAGGAGATAAAAAGAAACCAGAAAGCAAAAATAAAATGCCTTAAGTCTGTGCAGCAGACTTTTGCCCTCTCTCACTAATCAATTGCCCTCCTGGTGTTCGTTCTCTGCACCAAGTGACTGGCATGTGGGGTGGGCTGTGCAGAGACCAGCAATCCCCCAAATACACGGCACAGCCCCGGCCTGTGTGGGCGAGAGCAGCACTGAGGCACCCTTCAGCTCTTCCACGCAAAGAGCAAACGAGTGCTGCTTCCACGGCACAGAGGACTCATCCTCCTAAGCTCTGAGAAACCTTGAGACCCTTGTTCCCTTTCACTGAATATAAGTTTTGTTTTATCAAGTGTTTCTCTGCAAAAGCTGTCCTTAGCAAGGGGAGTGGAGATGCGGGCCAGCGGGAGGTATGGGGGTGCTCCACATGCCTCTTTAGTGGCACCTCTCCCTGCTGCGTTGGGCTCCGTTGATAAATCCCTATCACTGATGGGATTTACACAGAGTGGACCTTGGGCAGGGTTGTCACTCACCATGCTCATCAGTGTTACAGCAAAAAGTCACAGGACATTCCTACATCTTAAGGCCAAATATTGTATCCCGTAAAGTGTCTTAAATAAATTTTTTAAGAGAGATTACCACCTCATTTGAAACTCAGAATAAGCATTTTTCAATTCTACCTTGGAATTTTGTTTTGTTTTGTTTTGATTTTTTTTCTTCTGATTTCTTAGGAATATTCATTGTTCAAATTATAAATAAATTTAGAAAGGTATGTAATCTGAATCAGTCAACAGCTTGGAGTGCAGCTTGTTTTGACATATCGACAGTCTGGGAAATAGTAAGCAATCCAAATATTTCCCTTGAAGCTCTGATGTGAGGGCAGCAGGAATGAGGGTAGATGGAAGAGACTGTGTGCTGAGAACTCCAGCATCACAGCTGGACATTTGCACCCAAAGGAACAAGCCCTACGACAGAAAATGCTCCCCAAAGCTGTTTAGGTACAGCCTATATGCATATTTATGGAAGAGGCCACTGCCTAAGCAACAGCCAGAGTTTCAGACACTTGTTTCCCTTGCTAGCCTGAGTTTTGCTCCGTGTGTTTGGTGACAGGACAATAGAGGGCACTTCGGCAAATGTTTCTCTTTCCAGAGCGCCAGAGGAGAAGAGTTGCTCTGTGCTCAGGTACTAGAAGTGCCCAGAGCATGACCTGCAGGGCACCTGTGCCAGCTACACTATGGGCTAGTCTTTTCAGGTTTGCTTATAATAATTGTACAGCAGCTCATGTGTTTGAAGGAGAGAATAGATTTTGAGATTACTCCTGCCCCCTTTTTGCCCTGTGTATCCTTGGGAGCATGGCAGAAAGGTAGCTGCTGGCGCTCAGGGAAAAAAAGAAGTGTAATGGATTGGAAAAGTGTATACTTTACTTTGAAAAGTTCATCCACATGTTTCTGGGTAGTTAGAGAAAAAAAAAATAAAAGAAATCTATAAATGCTACATAACTTTTTAATGAATATGGCCTTTAGCTAGGCTGAACTTCCAAAAATGGGTTTGAACTACTACAATACTGTATCCTATAGCTTCCCATGTGAGGAACCCTGTGTTTGTGTGCTTCCAGGAACTTCCACTGTCACAACTGTATATGGACCTAATAGCAGCAGATATAGAGCCAATAATTTCTAAATGAAATGTGAGTCTTTGGAGCGGATTTATCCCTCCCAGCCCCATTCTGAAAGGCTCCTCACCAATCAGTGGTGGTTTATTGCTTTGTGTGGGGCTGCTGTGTTGACAGATGGACCTGTGCCTGTTTCTGCAGGAAGCCAAAACACAGGTTTGGAAGGATGATCAGTTTAAAGCTGAAGAAAGTTCCTGTCCTTTGGGTTAGCATGTTCCTGCCACATCAAATCTCCCCACAGAGGTCTCTCATTGCAAGACTTGCTTTGTTTCTCTGTAGAGCCATAATCAAAGGATACGTGTATGAGGGGCCTAATAATTTTCAGAGATTTTTATTTCAAGCCATTAAAGCTGAAATACATTACTCCCTTTCCAAAGCTTTCAGAAAATAAGCAGATGAAAGCTCTGGGCTTTCTGTTGTTCTTGTTCTTCCACTTGTACAAATAACACATAATAAGACCTGCATTCAAAAACTGGGTTTTTGCCCTTCATATCCCAAAACAGTATAAATTGATGTGATTCACATCAGCTATTAAAAATTCCTCTCTACCTTTGCCTCAATTTATAGCAAAGCAATATGACTCTGGTAGACTGGTATTAAGAATACATGGTATTACTGCATAACCTATTGTATGAAATTAGATTCTCTATCAAAAACAAAAGTTTTAGCAGGATGAAATTATGATTCTGTGAGCAGGTCTCCTGCTCTGGCATCAACATTGATGCAAAATTGATGAAACTTCCAAGTGAAATTGCATTGTTTGATCTTCACAGTCCTGGAATAACATAGCCTAAAGCTACAGTTTCTGTAAACTTACTTTGCACAAACGACTTAGCCAGTACTGATGTATTGACATAGTGTGCCCATGAATGACATTAGGGCTACTTAGAAAAGAGACAAAATAACAGCAAAAGAATGCAGCAATTGGTTCTGAAATTACCTTTTTCCAGTGAACCTCTCTGAAAAATTACCTTTTTCTGCTGAGTCTCACTCAAAAATTACCTTTTCCAACTGAAGCTCTCTCAAAGTGCCTTGATGTTAAGCAATATAGTTTTTAGTTGAAAATGTCACAAGGCCATGAAAAGAAATTGATAGAAAATTTCAGGGTTCCTTGTTGATATTTGAAGCAGCCTGTGGATTTTTGTTCTTTAACACAGATCTTCTCTGCTGTGCTACCACTTTGATTTCTGTATTGCCCAAACCAGCATGTTTCTAGGCTTAATGGCTTCACCGAGAGGAATGTGAAGGTGATTTAGTTATTTCTGTGGAGGGGATGTTACCAGGAGAGAATTGGTAAACAGATGTCTTCTGAGCCCTTTCCAATTGCACACAAGGCGTTGGTTTGTTTTTAATCACGAATTAGAATAAATAATCTCTCCCTAAGTCTTTCTTTTTAGTGCATCTATAAATGCAATACTCTGATTGTCTGAACTACTTAGGTGAAGGTGTTCAGATATTTGTCTACATATGTGGCTGACAGGAAACAGTGATCCAGAGCTCGTGGAAATCAATGGAAGGACTCCCACAGCATCAGCAGGCTTTAGTTCTGACCTGTAACTGGAAGTTAAGAGAACAGGTGACTGTCAGCAGGAATTTAGAGTGGAGGATTGCACAGGCAGGGATCAGGTTTTTCTGTACTTGATAAGTCTGAAGCCTCAGGCTGTTCATGCAGGTGGATCTAACACCTGTACACAGCCTCAGTGAACTGTGGCAGGCAAAAGAGGCAGTGTATTAGCAAAACTGGGAGCCAGGAGACACCAAGATTAAAGGTATGGGCACCTGAATAAGATACCAAGAGACAGCTAGGGGATAATTTTACAGTGCAGTGGCAGTAATTGCATGTGTACAAGTTCTTGCTGTGGTACACACAAGGTGAACTTCCTCTGAGGAGAAAGGTACTTTGCATTTACTGAGGGTTTGAGCATGGATGCAGGCAGTTACTGCAGAGGAGCTGGCTCTACCCTCGTAACAAGTTCACATGCTCATGACTTGGGGAGGAATTCATCTCACTAGCAACGCTTGGTCTAAAATAGCAATGAACTTCCCTCAACAGCCAATGGAGACAGAGAGACCCTGTCAAGTTCCTCCCACCTGTCCTGGTGGAATTTTCATCCCTTCTGATCACCAGGAGTTTTTGGGCATTCCAGCTGCCTGCATGCAGCCAACCTGCCATGCTCCATTGCATGCAGTCCTTCACAGAGGTGGCTGTGCAATACCCAGCCCTGGTTAAACTCCAATCTCCCTGGGAGATGCAGCTCTGAACCCTGTTGTGCCCTGCTGTCCTCTTCCCAAGGGCCTGTGTCCAGTTCCTGAAGGAACTGCCCTGGCACAGCTCTCTCTTCCTATTTAGGGTGGAGGGTCATCAAGGACACCTGTGGCTGGTTCCGTCACAAAGATGTGATAACAAGGGCTGGCTGCATGGGTGCTCTGGGCTGATTTGAATCAGCTGTGAATAGGAAATAAACTTTACCTCTGAAACATGGTGCAGGTCCAACAGCTTCTAGAGACAGAGAGCAATGACTTACCCAATAAAAAGGGAGAAATGCAGTCTTGGACTGTGTAACTCCCCAAAGAATAATGTTTCCAGCTGGATTTTAGGGGAGGAAAGTTGTACACAAGCTGTGATTTTGATCATTAATTGTTTAAAACAGAAAAATTATAACTAGATAGATTAATTAAACACAGATGTATTAGAAATAATATTGAGAAGATTAGTTACGAATCCCTTTTGGTTGTATATTTTGCTACAAAAGAACAAGAACAATGCATTTAAGAGAGGATACTGGAGCATCAGCTACTGTTGGTCGATGAACACTCCAAGATCAGCTTTGAAGTTTATATTTAATTAATATATTGAGCAGATTTAGCCAGATAAAAGCCTACAGGAGGAACAAAATACTCCTCATAGAGATGTGCATCTTGTGTAAGTTTTTGAGGCACCATAGAATATGCTTATTACAAGTTATGGCATTTCAAACTGATGCCCCCAAATTCAGGGAAAATATAAGATTAAACAGAATCCCCCAAAAATGTGAATAACTTACTGCTCCCCATAGAAAATCTATCCAATACCTTCATTAATGTCATGTATATTGACTTAATCATTGGTCAATGCTTTCTGCCTGTGGGTCTGACATTGTTACCAGGATTGTAACTACAGCTGGCTGGAAATGGACAGCTATGCACAGTGAGGTGCATGTGAGGTTTCAGACTTTGTTATCAATATCTGTAACTGCAGAGGAATGAACCCTTCTGTGTTACTGCATTAACTGCAGTTTAATGAAACTGATGGAGATGTTCTTGTACATTTTGGGCTGGATATGTGTTGCTGGAGGTGGAGCAGTACTGTGGTCCAGCACATTCCTGAGTAGGCATGTGCTGGCTCTGAGTGCCAGCTGGATGGTGGTAGGAAGGTCACAAAGCGTTTGGGCATAGTTTTGGATTTCTGCCTTTGCTAGTCCTCCCTTAGCTCATGGAAGGCTTAGGGTGTTTTTCCAGCAGGGGTGGAAAGAAGGATGTGATGTATTTATATTCACAGTATAGCAGTAATTTACAGTATGCATACACAGTAAGAATATCTGATGTGGGACAAATCTTTTTGGCAGAGGATGCAAATTTTAATAAAAATCCTATTTTCTTGTGCCAGTCCAAATCTTTCTGGGTACAAACAGTTTGCCAGGACTGATGTGAGGAAAAAGGGTGCAACTTTCTGTCTGTGGCTCAGGCAAGGTGCACTATGAAGCTCTTCAACCCAGAGAGCAGTGAAGGTCCTCGAGGGTGATGCCAGCACAGGAGGTGCAGGTACCTGTGCAGAAATGAGTGCTCATACAAGTGCGAGCAGGGTGCAGTGACAGCCAGGGAGATAACAGAGGGAGGTTCACAAGCAAATCCTGCAGATGACAGCCTCTGCACAATGTTAGTGCTTGGGAAGTCACACTGTGTCTTTTCCAAGTCCATCCTCTCCTTGTCAGTAACACCCTTCAGTAGTTCCCTCTTCAGGTTGTGCCATAATACCACAGTGGGGTGTAACTCTTTACCAGGCCAAAAGGGAAATTTCTGCAAAAATCTCTTACAGGGTAAAATAATGGAGCTACACCCCTTATCATGCAGGGCAGCAAGTGTCCTACAGTTTTCCTGAAGAAAAGAGCACTCTGATTATTTTCATTTAAAAGACATGGAATGTGTCTCTTCCCAAATCATTATCCGTTTCAAAGGAGTCAGCTCTGTAATCTCTCACCTGACCCAGGTTATCCAGATTACTTCTGCTGAGCTCAGTTTTTGGGGCTGCATGTGGCCAGCGTGCCCCAACAACTCCCAGAGGAAAGCTGTTCTGTTGGAGGGAATGTCTGGTTTTTAATCAGGAGACACAGGCCAGCTCTTTTAGCAATAATTAAGTGTGGTGCACTCGGGTATCCTGGCATAGAGAGATGAGATTTTAACACTCATCTACATTTCATGCTGAAACAAATCTATTACAACCTTTGGAATTGTAATTGTTGCTACCTCATTAACCTGCTAATGGACAGAATCACAGAATAATCTGAGCTGGAAGGAACCCAGGAGGACCAAGTCCCACTCTCATGAATGGCCCATATGGGTACTAAACCTGTGACCTTGGCATTATTGGCACCATGCTCTGACCAACAGGGCTCTGTCTACACTTATACAAAAATCAAGGGGAGAAGACTGATGCTGTAGATTTTGGAAATCCATTTCTAATAAACAGGAGCTGTTTTTGGAAACTGAATTTTGAGGAAAGCTGAATGCCAAGGGATAAGTTTGCTGTTATTTTATAAATCTAGGCTGGGAGTGAACATCTTGCACATTTAAACCTTTGAGGGACTAGGAGCTGGGGATACACAAGAAATGTAGGCTAGAGCAGTGGAGGTCCCCCTTGCAGAATCGTTCAGGTAAGTACACTCCTATTTGAAATTTCTACAGGGTTACAAGGATAGGAAATCTATGATGTTTCCTATCCCGTTATAATTTTATGTTCCTTAAAAATGAATACCTGAAGTACAGACCATAAAAGCCGGACTGAAGCCATTAACAGGCCAGGTAGGATACTATCAAAGTGTCTGTGGCTCCCCACACACATTAGTGGTCGAACTTGCTTTCTATAAAGAGCCCAGTAAAATAACTGCTCTCCAAACAAATCCTCCTAAAGAAAATGCTCGGGTTGAAGTCCAAATCCCCTAATGACCTTTTCTTTTTAACATCACACATATTTTTAGTTTTCCTGATATTATTTTTCACCTTATCCAAGATCTCCAACAACGTGTGGCGTGCCTTCATCCGCAGTAATTTTGGAGGCTGTATCAGAAAAGACGCCTGTTGGCATTTTTGGTAGCTCACCTGCGTGTCCAAGCTCCCACCCCTCTTAGGTGTGAGGAGGAGGAGAGCCGGAGGAGTCCATCCTGACGGACGCTGGTGTTCACGCCACGCCGTGCCACAGCCCGCGGCCCTGTCCGCAGCCCGGGGCCCAGGCCGCGCTCGGCTGGGCTGGGCACAGGCCGGGAGCCCACCCGGCCATCTCCAACCCACGTTTGAAGGCACGGCCGGACACTCACAGCGCTGTCACACCGGGCTGTGGTAAGGCTTCCACTGCCTCTCAGCACGCACAACTGCCTGCCCCGGGGTCAAGCTTCTCCTTTAATTTATTTTAAGGATGTACGTTTTTAATGGAAGCAGGTGTCGCGTTTTTCTTTTACAAGAGGAATATGAGGCTCTCTGTGTTGATTTTTCTTTGGGCTGAAGACAAGTTGAAGATGGTTTTCATTTAGTGTTGTAGTCTGGAGATGTCAAGGGTCACAAAATGGACAGCCCAAAGCATGAAGTTGGCACCACCTTCTGCAGATCCCTGCTGCCCATCAGGGGTCCAGAAATCCTCTTTCATAGTGGCATTCCTTAGCTTTGACAAACACATATATTTTTTTCAAATGTTTATACCAGGGGAAGCAAAGGAAGCATTTATCAATATTTTAAAAATCCATTTAAATTATGGAAATAAAATCTGAAACACTGCATTTCTTTCCAGGGCCCCTTAAGGAGAGTCCCAGAGAGACAGGTGTCGCTTGCTTGCCAGAAATATGGGATTGAAACTGGGGAAATGAGCAAGCTGCTATTACACAAACACATGTGGAGGGGGGGAAAGAATAGAATAGTCACCTGGAGCTAATTGCCATGGACCTGTTTTATGTGCTGGAAAACCTCTGTCAATACATAGCTGGTTGAAAAAAATCAGACTTGATAGCAAAAACTATGCAGCTAGTATTTATGTCTTGCTCTTAAAGCAAAATGTTTAAAAAAGGAAATATTAGTTATTTTCTGATCATTTTTATATTAAAGGGAATATGAGACTCACTTGATTAAAAACTAGCTGAAAGAATACACCTCTTTAGAAATCCCAGCAGATTTGTTTGTATAAGGCCAGGGATTAAGGATATCTCCAATGTCATTCACCTTTTATTTTGGTATGTTGCATTATGGCAACCTTGAAAATTTCTGCCCTAGCCATAGGCAGGGACATCCAGTAGTGAGGGCAAAAATGAACAACTACAGCTTTTTTTTCCCCCACATCTAAATTTACCTGATATGTAGCTCAAAATATTGTTCTCTGTGACCACCCTCAGGTCGCATATTGGATTTTTCTTGGGGGGGGTAGGAGGGGGAGGAAGGGAATTATTATTATTGTTGTTGTCATTGTTGTTATTAAAATTTCAGGGTTTGTTGCTATTAATTTGGTTTACCAGTATCCCAAAGGAGACAAAAAAAATGCAGTTTAGAACCTGGGACCCTTCAATACAGCACCAGAGCCAAAACTCCTGCAAACAGAGCTGAATCCTGGACTGCTGCAAAGGGTGAGAAGGGGAAAAAGGTCGAGTCACTCATGATAGGAGGGGTCTGTCAATGACATTGGCTGTTGTGCTATCTGCACTGTGTGAAAACCTTCTTTATTTAACAAATTAACGTTCTGCTCTGTGGCGCACAGCAATGTGAAGCGAGTGACTCGGAGCCGGCTGCCTGGCTCTGTCAGGGCCAGCCGGCCAGGGGTCACCCTGGCACCCTGGAGAGCTGAAAGCACAAAACTGGAACACACCAGGACAAACCCTTCTGGAAAGCAGACCACAAGGTGGGCTTGGAAAGCAGTTCTGCTGGCTTTCCCAGAGACAGAAAATGCTGGATTTGAAAATGTCACAGAGGAAAAGGGAGAACTAGGAGGAGGAAGCCTATGGAGCAGCTCTAACCCTCTAGGTTAGAGGAGCTCATGAGGCATAACAAGCCCCACAAGGCTCACCATAAATCTCCCAGTGAATTATCATGTTGGTATGGATGCACTGATGGCTGATGTCCTTTGAGTTAAGTAACAGAATAAACATGAATTTGTACTCTTAAAGCCCCTCCTGCTGCGTTTAATGAATTTTTAGTTCAGGTTGTACATAAATAATCAGGCAAGTCAAATAATAGGAATTACATTTTACAAGGAAAAATAATTAAACCTAGTGTAGACTTAGTCTCTGTTATACAAAGAAATGTAAATAACCTCTGCCAAAAAGTGCAGGAGTACACTTACCAAGCTTTAACAGTCACACACACTGACGGACAGGAGGCTTATACAAATATTGTCTTTTATAATAATGTGGAAAACATAAAGCTGTATCAGGACTAATGATCATTTCTGAAAGCTACTGGAAAATAACATAAATTCCTACATTCAACAATTTATTTTTAACATAAATTATCATTTCTTTAATGTTCTTTAGTTAAAATTAAAAATCATTTATTAGAAAAACATCATTAAAATGTGTGGTGTGGAGCAGAATATTCTTCTAACTGGGACATGAAGCAATAGTGAAATAGCACTGAGTCACATTTATTATTGCTCTTCTGGGAAAATTTTCTGTGGCTGAGACTTCATACTCTATAATGCCTGCTTGAGTTTTGCTTTGTGTTGGTTTGTTTTTTTTTTTGTGAGCATACTGTTATTTCATATTCTTTTTTTCATTCCTCTGTTTAGAAAGAAAAAAGTGAACAAGCGAAGCACAACCTTTGGTAGACTGATCTGTGACACCCCATAATCTTTTGATACTGCCTTGATTTCTAATTGTGTTTTTCACATTTTTAGCAAAAGAAATATGAAAAAATCAGAAGTGTAACCTATATTATTATACTTTAATGTGATGTTCTACTTTTCTGTTTGTAGTTCTTGAAGTTTTTGTCTTACTTCATTAAACATTTAATAAATCACTGCCAGTTTTGTGACAGATTTTAACCATAACACAAACAGCAGGAGGTGTAAACTCAGTTCAGTTCGTATAGGCATATAATATCCGTGTCGACATCATCATCCCCTCAAGGCATATTGGCAAAACGGCCAATGGAAGCTAAGCTTTTTCCGACAAAGCTTCGAAAATAAAGTTTTCTTCTTTTATCTTACTACAAATCAATTGGAGCCCTTACAGCAAAATCCTATAAAATAACTTCAAACACTGCTTCTTAGTCTAAAAATTTGTATTATGGCTAAAACTCTTTGAAGTTTTATGACTGAAGTTTGGAGAAAAATGATTTAAGTGCTATCTGCTAGACATCAGAGTGTCAAAATTTCTCTCAGTTTTCTTGACACATAAACTGCTACCTACTGTATGTTTTCTAGAGGTTTTTTTTCTTTCTTTTAACCATCTAACCCAGCTTGCTTGATAAAAGTTACTTAACTGCAGTTTATCCCATTGAATTAATACCCTTTTAAGCTTTGGCTTAAAATAACTGATTACTTTATTTCTGATTTTCAGCATCTCTGACAACACAGGTGGCAAGTAGGTGGGGAAAAGAGCAGCTTTGCAAGTGTCATATTGATTTTTGAATAGAAAAGAAACAGGTAAGGTGCCAAAAACAACACATTTGCAAAATGCACAACTGAGTCCTTGCTTTGGGGCAGATTTTGGAATAAGGTCCATTGCAGTAAGCTGTTTCTCAAAGGGAAGAAAAATTCCTCCTGCAGGAAAAGCTGTAGGGTGGGTGGCTCACAGGACACCCAGAAATGCCTGCAATAAATAAGGTTTCATGCTGCTCCTTTTGAAACATGTCAGTGACAGAGAACCCCTCGCTTGCTGCAGCACAAGCGGGCACTGGTTAAATGGTTAAATATCTTTTGTTGATCCTGAGGTACCTAAAGGCCTGAGGAGGCCAGGGGCAGGAGGTATCCTGTCCAGCTCCCATCAGTCTTTTCTCTCAGGCAGAGTTTAGTTCTTTTAACCCATCACTGACATGCTGGTCTGCATGCAGACACCACCATGAAATGTCATTTGGAAAAGCTTTATTTGTTTAAAATTTCCAGAGTGCAAAAACCTGAGGAAGAACTTTGCATGAAAATAAAAATGTAATCTAAAGCATACATTTTGTTTACTTTTTTTTGTTTCATTAAAAATATCATAAAATAATGTCCAAATTCTCTGTAGAAGAAAAATGATATTACATTGACAAAGTTACATCAAAATGTTTCAAAATTTATTAAGATGGTTACCATACAAAAAATAAGCAAGGAGCACAAAATCTTCTGCAGGGAGCAATGGCAATAAAATGGTAAAAAACCAAACCAACAACTGTGTCATTCTGCTGACTGCAACCTTGAAAAATTTCATTAACCCAACATGAGTGATTTGTTTCAATAGGCAGGCAAAATATAATAATTAGAGGAAAAAAGGAGGAAAAGGAAGGGATTCTATTATCATCACCTTGGAAAAGGATGGATGAATAGATTTTGTGCCTGAGCTGGTAAATTCATAGTACATCTTCACATGGCTGGAATAATATAATAAAATGACTTAAATATAAATGCCTTTAAAGAACTACTCCATAGTGAACAGTTAAAATGATGGCATTCAAAAGAACTTCCTCAACAGAGCCTGCTTTTGCTGCTAATTTGCTGAAGTAGATCCACTGTCTTTCCTTCTCTGTTGCTCTTGATATACCTCAAGGCATGCTGGGGGCTCACCCATCGTGTGCTGGCTCATAACAAGTTAAGAAGAGGGAGCTCGATTATAGCTTACAAGAAACTGAAGTGTATGCAGGAGGGTTGCAGGAAACCATCATCTGTTTAGAACGGTGAGCTGGAAAAAGATCTTTCCAAGGAAAAGATTGCATGAAGTCAGATGGCATGTTCCCCCAGAGCAGCCATGGAGAGCACTGTGAGCGGGGGGAGCAGAGCTGCTCGCGGGCAGGGCGATCCAGAGCACGCTAAGGACAAAGCCCTCTGGAAGGACACATCATGCTTGGTAGGCTTTTAATGCTAAACAATTGCAAATTGCCATTAATGCTCCAATAGAACACAGATACACAAGACTTTTCCCTTCTGTCATGAGGCATTAGGTCAAAAGACTGGATGATAACAGCAATATTAGTCATACCAGAGAGCTGGGCTGGCACAGGCTGCGTGGACACGTGGGGACATTTTTGGCACTTCAGGTAGCGCCATGATCTAACTTTCTCTCATGTCACACAACACATGGCGTTGAGCAGGCCCTGGGCTTTAGGACGCAGCTCTGAAAATGTTCTTTTCACCTGGCCTGTTATGACATAGGAGGTAAAGGAAGCCGCAGCATAAGAAAATGGCTGGGTAGGTATTAAACCCCCAAACAGTTTAACACACTCTCCCTATACTGATTCTTCACTATAAACCACCAGGCTGCAATGCAGATGATAAAGCTCCATCTGACAACAAAATCCTGACTTCACACTACCAGCCACATCGATCAACATCTGAACTAATGTCAGAGTCTTCTCTTACTAATGAGCTGCTGCACTGAGATGCAGCTTTGCTATCAGTCAGATACCTGTAATGAGGTAGAATGAATGGCAAGACCCCTCTTCAGACGCTTTCTCTCATCTAGCCACAGAGGGGCTTCGTTGTTCACTTATTTTTGGTACAGACAAAAGAGTTTCTTCCTGAAGGTCTCTACCAGAATCACACAGTTATTCTAGCACCTATTTTATATGTTAGCTGCAGCTGTTTGGAAAATTTATACCAGGAATTAGTCTTTTGTTTTCCCCCTTCTAATCATTTGCAATCCCAGTGCTTCTGTATAAGGGCTGTAGTCCCAGTGCTTACATGTAATGACATTTTAATATATACTTCAAATTCAAATGAAAGCACCTTGCCATCTTCCCAAGCTGGACATGTTCATGTACACTGCTTTCCTCAGATTATCTGGCTACCATGCACGTTTGTCCAGCTGTTTATGCTTTGATTTTAAGCCATAGCTACCATGCAGTGGTGTATCCTATTTACCCATCTCTTAATATCACAGGAGGGTTGTGCTCCAAATCCATAGCTTTCCATCAATATAACAAAGCCACAGTAATGATTTTTTTTTTATTTTTGTTTGCCTGTCATACTATTGCTGAATGGTCTGAACTGAAGCTACTGTCAGACCCAGAGGTTCTGCCTAAATCTGATCTAAGGCAGCTTGCTAAGAAGGTAATTTATAGCTGCAGTGATTGAAGAAGCACACTAAAACTGTAATAGAGGAAAATTCAATGAACAGTAAGGAAAGCCCCAGCATTTGTTACAATCAGCCTCTTTAGGTACTAAATTAAGAGCAGGGTGGTTTTCTGTACTGGGGTTAAATGTCAGCACAGACAAGTTAGCTATTACTTGTTACTCCTATGAAAACAATCATTACAGAAAGGCTGGGCTTGGGTTTGTGTTGCAAACTGAGGTTGTGACTTGTATCTTTCTCATCTTCCCACATATTTCAGTCAGGTTTTGTTTTTCTCTGTCTTAAACCAACATCTTATGTCTCTCAGTGGCAGGTCTCAGCATGCAATTATTTATGCACGTCTTATTCCATGCCACATAAAAAGGGTTATCAAGTTTGTATCTTTAGGACTAATGAGCTGTTGGTTAACACTTTTGAGGCAATTAACCAGAGGTATCACTTCTTATCCACTGACGGAGACATTGCTGTGTTCAAATTTCTCCACAGGGCAAGATGCAGCCCTGGAGTTCAGCCCCTGCTTGTTTACCCTGACAGACAAGGCTGCAGGTGCCCGGCAGTGGGAAGCCACAAATGTCCCCTCCACCAGAGCCCCGATATGATGCTTTATGGGGTCTGACATCAGCTGATGACATTTTGGGGCACATAGGTTAGTGGCACTCAGCAGAAGTTGTTTGCATTTGTTCTGCCACACATGCAGCCCCTCTCAGACCAGTTATCAGAGCATGGCAGCTTTTCACACCACCAAGCACCTCTCCTGCTGCCTGCAAGGGACCCAGCCAGGACTTCTCAGCACCCTGTCAGTGTCCGGATGCTGCATCAGCCCCTCAGGGCCAGTGGCATCTGGCTCAGGCCAAAGCCACCCTTCAGGCTCCTCTGACTGCTGCCAAGGGACCAATAAAGCAGCCAAGATCAGGGCAGAGCACATCATCTTCAACAATGGTTTTAACAATTATCTTCAACTAAAGATACACAGGAAAATCTGGTGAGGGTGTGATGATGTCTCCCAGGGTGTGCCTGCTGTGAAGGTGAAGAGATTTCTATTTTCATGCTCAAGCAACTACAGGGAAGTAATCTGTTAGGTGCAGAGTTTTCTTCTGCCTTTAAAACACATGCCTTCAAAACATATACTTTTATTACCCGAACAGCTGAGATTTATTCCTGTGAAATAGAATTTTTTTTTTTTTTGTGAAAACACTAATGCTTCACATGCATCTCATTGAAAATATTTTTTTTCCTGTTCCCAGGATTAGTATTTAATTTGAAGTTTATTTTGTATTATTAGAAAGGAAGGGTCTCCTTTTTCTTTTCAAGTACTCCCTCATCAAAAGACCATTTTTTGTCACAATGCACTTTGCAGAAACCTTGTGGACCCACTTGGCTGTGGGAGAAAAATGTCCTGGCTCCCAGGAGCAGCAGCTCCACTCTGGCCAGCCCAGCACACCCGTGTGTCCCACAGGTGCCTGCGCTGGACCCGCAGACAGCTCCTGCAGAGGAGCAGTGCTGGGGACAGCGTGAGGCAGCAGGAGGGGCTGGTCCCTCGCTGGGGCAGAGGGGCTGCCTGCACTCCTGGAAGTGTCAGCGCCCAGCACCGGCTGGCTGGCAGCAGGACGGGCATGTGTGCAATGAGACACAGCCACCACAGTGCCGCTCCACCTCCGGTACAAGCCTAAGGAGCTCCAGTTTGTGGCCCGGACTAAGCATCCCACCAAGACACAGGACAAGTGTAAGCCCTCAGCAGCAAACACAGCCTTGCTGCAAGTTGTAGGGCAGTCCCCTAAGGACACACAGTCAAAGCCGTGGTTCATCCTCCTTGACGCACATCCTGCTCACAGGTTTTTGGCAAGAGAAGTTTGCATAATCCTGGGCTGCACCTGAGAGAGGGATTCTGCTACCTGGACTGCGGCTGCCATTCCCTAATAGTACAGAAAAGCACTGGTGGGCAAGTGTGGCAATTCTAAAGATATTGTAAATAAAATAAATCCATGAGGCTAGAGGGAGGTGATGTTCCACCTGAGACTCATATGCAAACTCTGAAATATTAAAAGCACCCTGGTGAAGGCATTGCTAATTAAAAGGATAAAATGTGCATGCATAGCAAACAGATTAGTTAAAATATAAATTATTTCTTATTAAGATAATAGTGTCTAACTAAATATTGAAAGAGCTGGATAGTAGTTTACACTGTAAAATGATCTGTTAAATATGTTCCTGTTAACATCAATACAGCTATTGACAAGCAGATCCAATTTTGCTTTACTTTGAGAGAGCAGACAATAGCAAGTTTTACTAGCGCTATCTTATTTTACAAGCATTAATGAACAATTAACCAACACTAGCACTCTTTCCATCTGTAATCCTGTAGTAGGATCACTAATCTCCACCACTAGCAGCTAATGATGAAGGTCTCTTAAGCTTTACTTCTTATCTCAGCCAGTTCTTAATACTCACATAAGTATGCTTTCTGAGCAGGGCGGCCCCCTATTGCTCTGCGACTTGAATACAAAAGACTGGTGAAATTTTTGAAGGGTTTTCTGTTCAATAACACTTCTATAGTTATGTTTGCCTTCCTACAACAACAAACACAAGTGATCAGCAGAGGACTAGCAAGGTCACTAAGGGCTCTGTGTTTCCATACTTGTTCTAATACTTATAAGAATGTATTCATGCCCTATTATATATATTCCCTGGCTGCTCAGGCAGAAGCTCTAAACTAAACTAAACTGAAATGAAATAAAAGGGAAAAACCAGAAGACTAAAACAGTGTTTACTTCAAGAACAAGTCTGCTGTTTGTATCGAACAAAAGGAAGCTGGAAAGTGGCTGCCATTAAAAATACATGCAAGATAAACTGAAATTTTTATAGTACACAGTACACATGACATTTTCTAACTTCTCTTTCAGAGTGTTCTTGTGTATACCATACACACAAGATCTGTGTACTGGGTTGGCAGGGGAATTCACCATTCTGTTAGGCTTTTCTGGAATAGCTAAGCCAAGTACAGCAGCAACTACTTCCCAGACAAGAAACAGAGAGCACAGTGGGTTCTGTTCCAATCCCCAACAGTAGAAGGGCCTCCACAGTCAGGGAAGTCACCCCAATAATAAAATTTGTGCAATTAGAAATGAGATACACAGTCCTCCATCTCCTTCATATTTTGCTTTCAAGAAAGAAGGATAAGCCTAAGTAAGAGTAATAAATTTTCTCTAGCCCATTTTATTTTTTCCATGCACAATGATTGAACATGTTGGCCCCAACCCAAGCAGAGCTCAGGCCAACTCAGGGGGTGTTTCCTGGCCTGAATGAAAGCCTTGACAGAAGTACTCCAACTGGGCCCAAAACCTCCGCTGCAGATGCTGAGATTGTTGGAGATGGGGAGTAGCAGTTGAGTAGCAATAGACTGGTTCCCACCAGGGAGGTGATCCAGTCCTCTTAAAAGTTCACCCTGACCCTGCTTGCATTAAGCTGTGTGGCTGATGAATGAGAATCAAGCTGGAGGTACATTATCAAACTGTAACAGATTACCAAGATCTGAGAAAAAAACGTATCTCCAAGCCATTCCCAGAGCCGTTTTAGCAATGACTAACGGCATGAGGTACTGCTGAAGAAATGTGCTTTATAAGCAGCTAAAAACTGAGAATTAATACTTTTAATGCAATCAAAAGATGCCTTCTTGCATGCTCTGTTCCAAGGTGTATTCTATTCTACTCTGAGACATAAAAGAAGCTGAACTCACCTGGCACCTATGGCTGAGAGATGTCTTGGGAAAAATTCCTACTGAGTGTCACAAATGCTAACTGGCCCTACGCAGATACAGCCTGGTTTTTTGTCATGTTTGTACAATGCATATCAAAATGCTAACCTTTTCTTTCACCAAGGCTTTAGAGCAGAGACAATAAATAGTATTACTTAGAGGGGAAAACCCCCATTTTTGTATACCTCTGCAGGAATCATGACTAAGCATTGCTTTTACCACACGGCTTCCTTTTATTGTAACTGCCCATCATGGCCCAGGTGGCTGTGGCATTTGGCAGATGTGTGAAGGAGAGGATTGCTTACTTGGGTCAGCCCAGCTACCTTCAGAGGGGTAGCTCTGTGGCTGGCACACAGGGGCAGGCTGGCCAGCTTTACCTGAAATGTAAGGTGCTAATGTAGCCTGGGTGCATGTGGTAGGTGTGGGGATGAAGGGAAGAGAGGTTCTGGGACTACCTACAGTCTTTATTTATTCAAGTAAAATTTGTATTTAAGTCCAGAAAAATTTTGTCAAACTGAAGCAAATCAAGTTGTCACAAGCTGACCTTATCAGGAGGCCTGAGTGAGATGTGACTGAAATGATGGCTTATGGACAAATGACCTACCATTAGTGAAGAAAGAAAAAAGATTTTCATATTTTTCACTCAGCTTTTCCATTTTTAAGCCTTTGCTGTTTGGATTCATATCTGATGTATGGAGATTTCCTTGATGTGACAGTCACCCACAGTGTGAGTGGATAGCTAGTACCCACTCCCCTCTGCAGGCTTCAAATCTCAGCAAAGACCACAGGTGATGATGGCAGGATCAGAAAATGGGGGAAAGCTAAGTGGATGGAGCTAATTTCAGCTTGACAGAGTCTAGCTACTTCCATTACATAGGATACAGTTTAGTGGGTTTATTTGGATCACCTATATATTTGACTGTGAGACTTACCTGTTACCACGACTGCATAGCAGTACTGGAGTCATCTTCAACTAAGCCTAGTTGTACTGGTACCAGAGAGAAGAAATTTAAGTCTATTAAGCTTCATTTCTATACTAAAAGGGCAAATTATTCAGGGCAGAGGTCTGGAGTCACACAATTAAACCCATTCTGTCACTTGATATAGAACCTAGGTACAGATTTTCCTGCACTGCACAACATACTGTTGGCAGCATATCAGGGAAGACGTTCAGAGTAGAGGAAGAAGTTCAGCCCCAGAACATCTCTCTTTCACAAATTCTCTTCTGTAAATACCTGTCAGGAATCTGGGGATACTTTCCTGGAAAAGTCATGCGAAGGTAAACAGCTTGCAAGATCACCTGTTAAGAGAAGGATTAACACAAAAACAAAAATCTGATGCTGTGAAGCAGATTCTGGAGAGTGGTGGCCTATTTGTCATTACTGTGCACCTCCTGCTCATTTGCACAGCTGTCTACCCCAGGGCTGTTGGGAGTGGCTGGAACAGTGATGAATTAGCTGAATTGGGTGAATTAGCTGAGCGTAACCACAACCTGGTTAAACGGATCCTTGGATCAGGCATAACAAATAGTAACTATTTTCTTTCAACTGCTCTCAAAATGCTCATTTACTTCTGTTAATTTTTGTGTTTTCCCACAGGAATGGCATTTTTACTCATACCCACTGTACAAAAAAAAAAAAAAANGTGCATTGTTTTCATTTTTATGATATGATAGAGGTGAAGGTATAAGCTAATTAACAGTACTGTTTCCAAGATAGCAAAAGAGCTTGTCTGTGATGTTAGTGCTTTGTATTAACCAGGATGAAGCCAAAACCTTGGTTCAACATTTCCACTTTATAGATAATATTAGATATACTTCTCCACCCCCACCAGCTCACATATTCATTACCCAAATTGCCTATCCTCAAAGTGATAATATAGTGTGGTACAACATGCCCCGACAGGACACAAATTGACTCTGTGCCTAGATACTATACAGACAGTGTAAAGCAAATATCTCACTCTATTATCTGTTGTCTCTATGAATCAACAGATTACATGGTTCACTGGGTAGCTGAATAACTTTTACACAGTTTGCTCATATCTATTTACACATATTCTACAAAAAATACATTAACACCAAAGGACAAATATATTTTTAAAAAAAAACCTTATACCTGCAGAATCCAGATAAATTACACATGTTAAAAAACACAATAAACAGTAGTGCTTAAATTTCATATACAATATCTGTAGAAATGAAAGGAGACTCTTCTCTCATGACCAAAACCTAAATACTGTAGAAGGCCCTAAAAACCTTAAGAGGAACCTTTAATTTGTGACAATTTATTTGTAGGTAAGATCATGCACCACATTTTAAAGAGTCCTTAGTGTTCCACAGAAAAGGGCTGTAATTCACTGATGATCTCCATGGAGGTACACTTCCACCCACCTCTAAGTAGTGACCTTTCAGAGCTCCACGTCTCTTGTGTTCTCTGTTGTGCCTGGTCACTGATTTGTCAAACATGGTATTTTTTGGAAGAGAAAGCAGTGTGCCACGTCCTCCCTTTTCATACCTTGTGTGAGCAAAGCAGCCTGTCCATGTCACCGCAGAAAGGAACAGAGTTGTAGCAGCTGGCTAACCCAGGATTTACACACGGCTCTCAAACTGCATGTGGACCCACGCTCTCTGGATCACTTGTCCTGGCTGTCAGCTCCTTCTAATGCCACACTCAGGAAACAAAAGTAAAGATTGTGCAAGGAAAGTACAAAGTGTCTATGCTTTAAAAACCCCAGAAGGTTCAAATCCACTGCCGTACATATGTATACACACACACACTCCAAGTTACATTAAAAGCTATTCCTTCTTTACTGCTTCTCTGTTGCCCACATCCAACTCTTCCCTCCCAGATACCTTTTAAACCTATTCCCTGATTAAGTCAGAACTCTACCTTTACCCTGTCTCACTCTCCAGAGTAATTCCAGGCCGTCACTGGTTTGTCCTCAGACAGGGGCACTAGAAGCTGCTGCATTTGGCTCCTGCCTGTCTTCTGTGTCCCTGATACCCCTTTTCCCCGAAGTGGAAGCAGCTGTCTTCAGTAGAGATACAGGCAGTGAGCACTTTGGTCCACCTAAACATCAATTGTTTCTTTCCTTTCTTCAAAAGCTTCATTTGCCTTGAATTTCTGGGCCAATTATTTCAAGTTTAATACTATAATGAAGCAAAATAGTTTAACAGTGTATTGTACCATGTGGAAATTAAGTGGCAGTATCACAAACTTGCAGCTGTTCATCCAATTATATTCAACAGAATGGCAACAGTAATTTATTTTAAGATTAAAACTAAAAAGAGGGATGCATTTAACTTAATTTAGTCGCATGCAATACCTGTTTGTAGGTATGAAATAAACAGTTTTGAAAGAAAGTGTTTTCAGTGTTAATTAAATGACAAATAAACAGTCAAAACCTTCTGCATATTGGATTTTTAAAAGAGCTCATGGATAAGGGCATCTTTGGTGCTCCAAGTTGGTTAATAATACCTAATTTGAAAAGAAAGATTTGTTAAAACTGGTAGATTTTCCTTTGTAAACTATGTATGCTACTTTGTGCAACAAATTCCACATGTTTTTGGTAATGGAAGATGCTGTTGCAACAGCCTTTTGTGCATCCTGATTGAAAATTCAGCTACATAACCCTCACTGAACTGTTTATCTTATGTACTTATTTAACTAACATTCAAACTGACAAGTCTCCTATTTCTGGGCTTTCTTTTTATACTTTAATGTATGCCTTATCAGATGAAACTCAGATACTACCAAACTTTGCATGTTTTTGATTTTGCACATAAACTGAAGGGCAGAATTCCAGTCTATGTCCTCAGTCATTCAATCTTTCAAGATCTTTGAACAAGACTTCAAACCCTGAAAAAATACAACCCAAACACAGACTTGCTTCTCTGTCTGTACAAATACGTGAAAGAACCTGGTATGTCAAGTTTCAATGTAGGCAAGCCTAATTGAAGCTTTAACTACATTCGAAACAAGAGGCAGGCAGCACCTCCAAACTGTTTTATTCAAGGGCAGGAAGACATTCAGGAATAGAGCTACTCGAATTATTCATTACAAATAAATTACCCAATTAATTTAGACAATTTTTCTTATCATTAATAATTCAAAAACTGCTCCTGATAGTGGTGGATGTGTGCATCAGCCCTGATCCTGACAACACTTAGACACACATTTAGCTTTTCATATTCCCCATAATCTCATTGAACTCCATCTATTTTCTCAGTGAGCTGCAGGTGAGTCTATGGAGAGCTGGTGAACAGCTCGCTTCTCTGGGTAGTTTTTTAAGGAATAATCATTTGCTTGAGTCATGCAATATCGTGTCTACACTTAATGAATGACAGCTCTCCCAGAGAAAACTGAATTCTGAGTAACAAAAGATTGGTGCTCTTGTTAAAGTCCTTTTATTTTTTTCACACAAAGAGGTTTTATGTGAATAAAGCAGCACTTTCACAAACATTTGTGTGAACAAATCCAAATACTGATGCAAATATTCTTAACAGTGAATAAAGAAGGATATACCCTATATGAGTACAGACCATGGGAATGAAGGGTTCTGTGTTTGTCTATATGAAGAATACTGTTCCCAAGAAAAGGTGGTAGTACAAAAGCCATGCATTGGAAAGCACTGTGGACTGCATTTTTAAAGATGATAGTCATTCTAGGAAGCTTCTTGTGTAATTTAGCTTCCCAGCCTATGTGTATGTTTTAAATTTTGCCATCCAAAATATTCAACAGGTCCTTGTGCTAGGTCTGCACAGAAGTCTTTGCATTTCCAAGGAACTTTAACAGAAATAAAACTCACCTGGTTTCTTCTGTAGTGATCAAGAAAGCTGCAAGATATTTCCTGTCATGCCTATGTTCCCTTCATAACTTGTGACTCCTGTTGCCATGCACTTGTGGGAAGCTTAAATGGTTATCACTGCTAGTGCTTTAAGGATATCTTATTCCAAAGCACTTTTGAAAGAAGAAAATAACTAATATAAAATTTATAATGAGCTGTCTCATGTGCTGGTTCCTGTTTATCTACAGGTTCAGGGTTTCTGTACCTCAGTTAGCACTCTTTCAAATATAGAATCATAGAATTGTTTAGGTTTGAAAAGATCTTTAAGATCCTTGAGTCCAACCATTAACCCAACTCTAAGTCAACCACTAAACCACGTCCCTAATTGCCACACCTGCATATTTTTTTAAATACCTCCAGTGATAATAACTCAACTGTTTCCCTGGACAGTCTGCTCCATTGCTTGACAATAAATCATATATTGGAGCAAGTCCCCTGTAAATAAGATGTAATTAAATGTAACAATTCTCATTGATGTTTTGAACAATTATGCAAATCCAGAGCTGTGCTGACAGCTAGGTATAATGCACTGCAAACTTTCAATTATCTGCTGCCCACCAACTACTATCTGACTCAAATCAGCACAGTGACTCAAATCACAGATCACTTGGGTTCTTTTTCAGGGGGACCCAGTCAAACATAACATGATCCCAGTGTCTGACATAACAAAACATGATAGCTAAAGCACAAAGGAAAGCAGGCTTATTTTAGTATCTGATCTCTGACAACAAGTTGAATATTGTATTTGATTCAATTTTGTGTGTCAGATGGCAGTGGAGCAGACAATAAGGTGTCCACAGTATTTATGAACAGGCAAACACCACAGTTCACTGACAAGGCGAAATAATTTTAGGTAGCACTTGAACTTGTCTGCTTGCATTAGGTTAGGGCAGATTTCTAGGTTGGATAGAAAAGCTTCAATTTATTTTTGTCTTTAACAAATCGCTGATAACCACTCTCCCTGCTAGCACAGAACTTAGGATAAGTCTGACCACCAGGTCCTTTTGTCACCCTCTTACTGAACTGTTCTTTTAACAGAGACACTCCCATTTGCACTCAGCAAAATGTCAGGCTAGATTTCAATCATATTGATGCACTGTCCGTGTATCATAGGACAAAAAACATTCCCTCTAAGGTCTCAAGAAGGGAGCTCAGAACACTACTGGGGTTGGGGTTCAAGCTGATGCTCCATTGCAGGTATGCTCAGTTACCAGTTTCTCTAGTCTTTCAGACATTGTTTCACTGACCATCAGTTAGGAAGAAAATAAACACCATTTCTACCATATTACTGGGGAAAATCTTCTCGCTAGAATTTTCTTGTGCCTGCAGAAGGAGCTACCACAGCCTGTGCTGCAGCAGTCATGGTGCCCATAGTCCACTGTTACAGTGCATGCTGCACCTGTGGGCAGACACGGTGCTCCCTTGAGTTTTCCAGGAGGGCCAAAGGCAATAGAGCTTTACACATGAAGGCCTAGGCCAAGTGTGATACTCTAACCACTGTGCTCTTACATCAATCCAAAATGCAAATAAAAATGAGCAACAGACGCTTGCAGCGTTGTCGCACCTGCCTTGAGAGCAGCAGGTCTATATGTGCATTGAAATTACTTTTTTGGGGGTTGGACATTAGTGCAAAAACTTTTAACATTCACATTATTGTGGGGGTTGAAGAATTTGGGAAACTGAATGTCACTGTCAACTGGGCAGCCACTAACATGGTGACACAAACACATGCCACCCAAAGCCTTTGGGTTGGAACCACAGCCTGTAAAAGGCTGAAAACACCATGTCCGCCTCAGCCCTAGTGTGGAAGGAGCTGCATTGCTTGCTGATTTGCAAAGATGAGTAGTGATTTTTTCCTGGTTCAGCAAGGAAATTTTGGCCCCAGGTTGGCAAAGGTGCCTTGCCCTCTATCATCCCAGGCTGCCCAGGGCATGTGAGGCAGTGGAAAGGCACTACTCCTCTGCTCTGCTAAAGAGAAGCAGCCAGGGGTGTTCCTGGTGCCATGGCTCCTGCAGCTGCTCCTAGCAGGGCAGAGGTGCCCGTCAGTGCCATGAAATCCATTCCTGCTGCCTCACTGGTGCCTTTGCTACGGAGCTCTTTGATAGGCAGCCTGCCTTCTGCTAGAGTGATATTTCAATCAGGCAGAGGTTTTCCTTGGGGAGAAGGGGGGGCAGGGGGGGTAAGGAAGGGGAAAAAAACCAACTATTCCCTCTCAAAGTTTCACAGCGATCCTGTGCATTATTATTTGAATCTGACCATATTCAGAAACATATTTCTCCCCAGAATTGCCAGCTGGAGCCAAATTCTCTGCCTTCACTGCACTCAGAAATTTTCATCCTAATCCCAAACTATTCATCCCAACACTTCTGCTGCCATCAATAGATTTAAGATGTTTTTAATGCCTTCCTTGAACTTGCCTTGTCTCCTGTCAGCCAGCCAGAAGTGGTTTTTATCAGGAATAAGATTCAAAGAGCCTGCCCTGCAGCAATCCCATCGTGCACTTCTTTGTCAGAATCCTAATGACGATTTATATATACTTAAGAGACTATCTCCAGCTGTAAAACTGAAAAGCTTCTGGGGGTCTGTACAGTTCCCTGACCTCAGACCTATTTTTATATTTTGATCTTGGGGATAGTGCCTCCCAACACTCCGAATCCTCCAGTTATCCCTGCGGTAACAAAGTGCTAGCTTAACCAGTAGTAGCAAGACTTAAAACAGGGCACTCAGGATCAAAGTGGCTAACAAACTTGAGTATTAGCCACTGTGTCAGCCCTAGAGACAGTCACGTTAAACCAAAACATGTATATGGCTAAGTCTCCATGCTAAAGCTAAACATTGTGCTCCAGAGGACGTGCATCTAAAGAGCCGTTTTCGCTGAGGTAGGTACGAAAGCATGCTCAATTTAACATGCTAAACAGGCATCCGCCACAGACACTCTCCTCCCAAGAAGAGAAGAATTATACTATTATGTTGCTTTTAGGCTTCATGGAGCTATATTTAGGCTTTTTTCAGCGTTATTTTGCTTTTGCTTTCATCCCAAACATTTATAAAAGAGATTTTACGTTTTTGATTCGGAAGAAATGAGAAAATATGAAAGAGTGTGAGAGCACTGATGAGTCTGGATTAAGACAAAAGCATAGCCAGGATAAGGTTCTGTCAATGAACTGACACTTCATTTTCCTTCCATTGTCTGATTACCAGAAGAGCAGTACACTAGCAACAAGGATGATCACATGAAGGCGGGAAAACACAACTGTCAGGCTTCAAGGACAAAGCCTATTCTTACATTGCCATTCCTTAAATCCAGACATTAGAGCAAAAGGAATGAGAAAAAAGCAGCTCACTCATGGATAGCTTACTGAGGATACTGCAAAAGATTATGCTAATCTTCACTTCATTGTCCTCTGCAAAATGTTTTCATACCATGCCTTTTATCTTTGGAAGGGATGCACAACCTCTCAACTCTGTGACAGCGAGCACTTTCTGTGTGGTTTCTGCGTAATTAACACCAGCACTAGACCTTTTCATTTTTGCTACTCAAGCTTATGGCCTTTTAAGGGTACCCACAGGGGAGCATCCCTCACCCCTTTGCTTGCGGCCTAAGTGATAGTCTCAGCTTATCCTTAGCTACATATACCATCTGTTAATAGCAGAAGGATCAAAAACTTTTGGCTAGCCTGCATTTTTCAAAGAATGGGGGCAGGCAGCATAAACAACACATTAGACAAGATTTCTAAGAGTTTAATTCTGAGTTGGGGCCTAAAGACTTTCAGTTTTATTTAAACTGCTACTGCGTTATTGTCTTGATTATGTTCACATGCACAGTCATCTTAGGAGGTGGAAGAAAATAGATAAAAGTCTTCATTTAAGATGAAATTAATTCTAATATAGTCCATTTTATAGAAGAAGTGTGACATGTTGAATCTGAACACAATAAACACTGAAGCTGCAATTTTTCCCTCCCAGGAATAATCCCACTTTTGACAGCAAAATCAGGTGCTTGAGAGTGTATTTGATACCAGTGACACTGGGAGTTGCATCCCAACAGTGACACAGGAATTGCCCCTGATAAAACACAGACCCAATCTTGACACTCACAATCAGACACTTTTCTTTCTTATTTCCAGAAACTGTGGGACACTTTAAAAGTAAAACCAACAAATTATTGTGGTGATACAGAATTGATACTTCCACCAGCTTTCCCTCAGGCATATTTTATCTAATTAAGAGTGGGGTTTTCATGGTTTTTTTCATTTTTTTTCCCCTGCTCTGTTTTCCCACCAAACCTTCTCATGCTGGTGCCCTGGCCTCCAGGCACAGACACCCCTTTTTTGTTAAAGGCAGAAAGAGCAAAAGCAGCTCATGTTTGCAAGGCTCACACCTGCTTTGCCCCTGCCCAGGAGCCTTCATAGTGGCACAGCATCTACACTTCAGAGCAGGGCAAAGACCCGCAGAGGCTTTGGCCCACCCTGCAATTCCCAGACCAACTGAGGCTCCGTTAACTCATCTTCGTCTCCTGCCACTTTTGACTTTCTAGGAAGGCTGTCAGTGATCCAGTGAACAAACAACAGTGATATTTTGGTGGCATGATATTACAGTTGAAGCTGCCTTGGAAGTGGACTAAGCTGTAGAGAGTGAGTGGACTTCTGCCTTGCCTTTCTGGGCATTGCACTGGGTAGATGGAGCTCATCTCCTCTATGTATGTCCAGAAGCACCAGATGTGGTTATGTGGTAGGGACAGGCTAAAAGCTCAGCTTTTCTTTCCATTTCCAAGTGCATTGACATATTCTCCCCTCCCAGAGAAAGACAAATGTGCCTTGAGATAGTTTGGCAACATGACAGATGGTAACTACCACTGTGGCTTATTATAGTGCTGCCAATGTCTCAGATGTGCATTAAACTCATACACTGACAGGAAATCTCAAGGAAATGTTCTACATTTTCTGCACAGGCATAATCCCTTTTCAGACAAAAAAAAACCAAAAACAACCAACAAATAAACAAACAAGCAAAAAAAAAACCCCATGAAGATTTAAAACCTAGCTGTCAGGATGTCCTGTACCAAAGGGTAAATACTGTAGAGAAATTCCTGTTCCTGATCTGAAGTTACAGCATGTTCTTAAATCTGAAATCTCAGCCTGTTCATTGCTGCACATAAAGAACTCAAAAGCCTCACAACTGCACCCAGTTCTCCTCCAAACAATCCAAAGTTTCTATCTACCACACTGAGAAAAAGAATGCAAAAGAAGTACTTGAAATAAAACATTTTTGAAATCTTACAGGAGGGCAGAAATAATTACATTCACATCACTTCAGTGTTAAGAACTAAAAAATACAGCTTATTATTTTTTTTAAATACCACCCTTTGAACTGTTAGGACCTTTTATGTTTTCAAGTGCCATCAAAACTAATGCAATTCTTTGTGGAGAGTACAGGTCATAGGATGTTTGTGGTCACTTTTCTTCTTGGGAAACTTGAGCTGAAATCCTGAAAAATCAAACTATAATTTGCCATTATATCTTTTGCTTAGAGAGCTGCCAAGAAAGGACCTTTAGAAATCTTGGCCAAAGCTGCCAGGTAAAGCAATGGTGAAGAAGTTTTCCAGCATCTAGTCACACTTTGTCAGGTTCCAGCTTAGTCCTTTGAGCCTTCTTTTTCATCAGCACTGCCAATAATATCTCATTTACAAATAAATGTAGGGAAAAGGAGCTGCACTGAAAACTGTTACTACAGACTCAACTGCCATGAAGCTGTCACTGAAAAAAAAGTAGGAAAATAAACAGATTTTTACATTTTGAAGTTGCTGCACAAAAAATAGTTAATGATCTGAAAAGTAAAATTGGAAGCCACTTTAGCATTCTCTGTAACACAAGTCACTTAAGTGTTGTTATCATTATAAAAATAATCATAATATTCTAAAGAGATTATTCCAGAAAGAATTTTGGCTGGGGAATTCAAGCAAAATTCATATAATTTATGGAGAAAATTGAACAACAAACTGTCCACACAGTATACAAACTATAAAACAGGTTGGAGCAACCATACAAAATTAAAGGTCTGGAAAAGACTTTTCAGTTTCAGTTTTTTCAAGAAAAAGTTTTCACTCTTTCTTCCAAAAGGGAAATATCCCAGTGTGATATGTCAATGCATGCAACAAAATGGCATCCTTCAGATAGGATTTTTTTCTCTGGTTGATATTCAGCTCAACTGACTTACATGGAGTTATTTCTATGCTGCAACAGTTTAAGTGACAAGAAAAGAAAACACATGTTTCTGTCTGAACACTGAAGGCCATATTTTCAATCTGTGTAAACAAGAACAATTTAAGACAGCCCCTGTGTCATGTGGATAATTTTAAACAATCTTAATAGGACTATTTCATATGCAAATATAAAAATATTTTTTAAATTTCCTTGTTGCCAACATTCACAGCAGACTTACAATGCTTATAAAACAATTCTTATAATGCTTAAAAATTCTTTTAAGCTGTCTGAAACTGAAAAAGGCAATTTCCTTTCCTACCTTCAGTCAGAATCCAGGTATAGTGACACTCCAAACAAAATTAAATACGTCTGTGTTTGTAGGAGGAAAATCTTCATTAGATTCAAACCAATAAGGCCAAAACCTTTGTCTCACTGTCCATAACTCTGTTGTCTTTCAGGATTTTCAAACATTTTCCCATGATTTAGAAAAAAAGGAGGTAAATTTGCTAGCATTTCTTTAAATGAGCTTTTAAAAAATCCAAAATGCCACTCTCAGTAGCCAGGCTATTAAATCTTCTATTAACTAGAGAGAAAAAGCCTCACCAACAACTCATTTTCCTGTAATAAATACAGCAATAATCTAGCTCGAGTTTAATAAAATTGGCAGTCCACCTAATAGTCACAGTTCCTGCAAGTGCTAAGAATCAGTAGTTTCTGTCTTCAGCAATGCAATTTTGTGGAATTATATTACACAAGTCCTCATACACCTCTGAACAACAGCATTGCTGTGAAAACACCACTTACTGGCTACCTAGAGTTTTACTTGCTATAAGCTGTTTAGACCACATGAAACCTGCAATACACTGTTAGATCTTTACAAATTTCATGAAATCTTTTTCGGATATCCAAAAAATCCTGAACTACTTGAATCTTTTGTCTCCCAGCACTGGGGACTGACCCATAATCTCTTTCCCAGCCAGTACACCAAATCTGTAGCCAACCTTGTCACTGACTCCAACAGCTGCTTAAATTCACCAGAGGGGATAGCAGCAATCCTACTTCTAAAAGAACACCACAAGGCTTACGTTCATGATGCCTTGAGGAGACACTGAAAGGAAGGTCAAAGGTGAAGAAAAGATAAAGTGCAGTACAAGAAGATCAGTAAAGTTGAATCTTCTTGATGGAAAACTCATGTCTGTTTCTTCATGATGCAAACAACATAACTTCATTTCAAAAAGCCTCTGTTTTTTGTTGATTTTTTCCCTTCTCTTTTGCTTTGGAGTATTTTGAAGTTTATTGAAGTTCTTTTTTTCCTTTTTTTTTAGGTCAGAGCTCTGTGCATCTAAAAGCCTTATTCAGTTGTTCTTGTCACGAGTACTTTGTCTTACACAGGCTGCATTACTCTTGTAAACAGAGGCAGCATCAAAGTGAAAGCAGATAGAGTCACATCAGTGGATTAAGGCCTTCTGCATGATAAAGTAGCTACCTAGGGTGGGATAAACTTAATATGTGAAAGAATGTTATTGAGGAGGAATAAAGTGCCAAAACTCTGTCATTCTCTTAGTAATGTCCTAATCTAATGCCTGACACCAAGGCCTTAGGCCAGTGTTAGTGTTAATCAATGAAATACCCATCTGTGTTCCCTGTCCTTATCGCTATTTAGAACTAGCCTAAACTCAATTATTTTCCCTTAGAGACCAAGATGGGATATTAAGTTGAGTGAAAGGGATTGTGTCTCACAAAGAAATCCCAGTGTTAAAATGCAGAGGTGTCAACATTGCTAACTAAATTTCAGTTAAACAGAGATTAAATGCTAGTTCTTTGGACATGAAACACTGCATAGATTAAATCTGGTTAAAAATCCTTATTTAGAGAGTGGCTAAAAACTGTTAAGCAGTTTAATCAACTTATAATGTAAATTTTCTTCCCTCCTATGCATTATTTATCCCCTGCAATAACCATTGTACAATAAATGTTTGAAGAGTAGACTCACTAAAGCAATAGGAAAGCACAGTCACTTGCTGTTACCCAGAGCTGTGAGTGATACAGACATTGCCAGATACATAATGGTTACCTGAGGAGTATGTAATTTATCCCACAAGTGAACTGCAAATCCCATAATTCAAAACTGCCTTAGTCACAAATGAGTTATGGAGGTGTTCTTTACAAGTGGAAATAATCTCACATCCCACCAGTAATTATTACTGTATTTTCTGTTCATATCACCAAGATAATATTTTATATCTTTTTATTTTATTAAAATTTAAAACTTGTTTGGTATGGTTTTTTGTGTCCTTTTTTTTTTTTTTTTTTTTTTTTTAATTAGAACACAGTAAAGACAAGAGGATTCTGCAGAACTACACAGCCATCTTTTCTATATATTCAAGTGGATATAAAGAAAAGAAACAAATAAAATCAAATTAGCAAGGAATAAATGTTTGCAACTGCTCTGTAATAAGTACTTTTTTGGATTAATTTCTGGATAGTATTTGGGCTGAAATCTGCAAGAATTTTCTCTTCTTTTTTTAATAGTAA
>VWZN01014773.1:671968-699468 GCA_013396955.1 Regulus satrapa
AAAAAAAAAAAAATTAAAGGTTAACAGTCAAAAATGCTACAGAAATGAGCAGAAAACCCATTTCCTTCTAAAAGAGGAGACAGGCATTCTCTTGGGTGTACATGAATAAAAAAAGATACTTAAGTGACTAAAATAAGCATTTCTAAGACCATTATGGAAATACCAGAGGAAAAAACAGGAGGAACTTGTCTTTGGCTCACTTTCTCTGCTAATAATTCACTAAATACAACTATCCTCATGGTACTGGTCTTACTCTTAGTATTACTTTTTCTTTCTCTTTGAATTACCACTATAGCTTTCTTGATTGCCAGTGTGCATCTTTGTTTAGCACCTCAAGCAAATTAACTGGAGAGAAAGAAATAACATTTTCGTAACAGTGGTAAGCACATAATGCTGAGAGGGCATTTGCTGCTGCGAATGTGTTTTTTCTTCTCAGCCAGAAGCATGGGCATAAATGCAGTGAAGCTCTCTGACTGTGGGGATTCCTGCTCTTTCCCTCCTCTCTCCAGCAGAAGTTAAATTTAGTATGTTCTTTCTCATTGGTAAGTAACATATCCATTTTCTCATTTGCAGATGAGTCTCTACTTTTTAAAAAAATTGAGTCTTTTTAATTTTAAAAAATAACAGAATTCTGTCTTGGTTACTTAGGACCCCAGACATGGGAGCTGGTTTTATGTCATATGCAGTCAAGAGGAAAAAAAAACATGATTGTGTGAGAGCTTGGGGTTGTGGGTTGTTTCCTCTTTTTCCCAAGACAGAGGGATACAATATTTCAAATTATAGCAGTTGTGAAATTTTGGTTTACACAGTGCAAAAAATGTAAGTAGTTCTTGGGTCATTTAGATATTTCTCAGGGGGACAGTTGGAAAAGTTCATAAAAAAACATTGTTTGAAGCCCAAAAATGTAATTTGTCAAGATTTACAGGCAGTATTAAAGACTTGAGGAACTAAGGGATTCAAAAATCTGCTTCTAACATAGCTGAGTGAGCTTTAGCTTTACTTTAGAAAGCAGTGTGTCTTCCTAGGTTAGCAGAAATTGTTAATGATAATATACAATAGAAGGTTGGTGCAAGGGTTTCTCTTTAAAAAAATATGCTTTTTAGATCAATTCTCCTCTCCAAGGTCTCAGTATTTCTTTGACTGAATAAAATTGTTCCTAGAGGGTTGTATTACAAAGGCTGAGTCTACCCTATTTTGATGATTCCCAAACTTAAAGAGAAGCACACACCACAATAAATAAAAACACGCTGCTAGTAGCAGGCGTTTAGAAGTCCCATACTGATGAAAATTTGAAGCCCGCTATTCTTATCACAAATCAACCTTTCATGTTCTCAGCAACAAATACTAAAAGAGTGCCCTGGTTTAAAAATCTTAATACTACTTTACTTTTTTTTTTTTCCTTTCAAATTTAGGGGTACTTGAGTGAATTTAGGGTTACACTGGTGGTTCGGGAGGGTGTCTGAAGAGGTCATTGAAAACCGTGCACTCACAAACTAGGCCAAAGTTTTGTTACTTGCTTCACTCTCCAGACTGACATTAGAAGGCATTGTGTTATTATGGCTCCCATCTCACAACAGACATAAACCTGGAGATTCATCCACATGTATATAAGTAAAAGTCCAGACCCTCTGCCATGAGTTGCATCAGTTTTATTAATACTGAAGATCTGATTCATTTTTCCTACTTGAATCCCCCTGAAGTTGTTACAAGCAGTGGACTATCTGTCTGTAATTGCTGGATACTATTTCTGTATATGATAAATACATGCTATACTGCACAAGTGGCTCCATTTCAGCGGCAGCTACATGCTTCCCTGCTTAAGCAGTTTACAAAAAGTATGGAAGACCTCTCGAAATCCTTTAAGGAAACATTGTGATCTTTGAGATTCTGGTGGTGAGGGAGAAACTAAGGCTAAGCTCTGAACATCCACTAAAAAACTTGATACATCATGGTGCTTTATTTCTTTTTAAATTGTAGAAGTAAGAGGGCCCAGAAAAAATGAGGTGGTAGTACAGTTTGCCTTGGAGCACTTCCCACACAATCTGAATCCAAATCAGTAGTATATCTATAGAAAATGTTCTTCTCTTGTACTGATGGAGAACTGCTTTTACTGACTGAGAACTGAGCCAAGGAACATACCTCAGGCAGACAGGCAGAGCAAGGAAAGGCTCCCCAGTCCCATGTGCACCCCCGCTCTGTTCCTGTCATGGGCCAATCTCCTCCCATGTGCACCCTTGCTCTGTTTTCTGTCATGGGCCAATCTCCCAAAATCGTGCTAGTGCAGAATGGATCTGCCCCACCTCCGTCACAGGACTGGTGCTGTAAGCTACAAGACAGCCAACCTCATGCAAAGGACACAACCTAATACAATTCCAATATAAATTATGTATGAACATTGTAGCACAAGACAGTTGGAAAGCACATTGTGTAATTCAGCAATTTAATCTTGTTTGTTGTTAGTGTACAGTACTGTGTGCACTGTAGTTAGAGAGGGGAACTGTCTCAGAGTCAAGTGGATCAAAAACAGTCTATGAGAGCCTACTAAAAAAGGCTATTGTATTTAGCTGACTGGAGAACGAAGTACTCTCCCTCAATTAAGAAAAGTGTAGTGGAGCTGATTAACCTGCTCGTTACCTTGGTAACCTGAGATTCAGATTGGGAATGAATACCTAAGGCTGTGGATACTTTTTATCAGACAAGAGTCTGGTGAACAGTTTGAATGAGAAAACTGCAGGGTTGGAAGGTCCTGGCAGTTACTCTGTTTATGAGACAACACTTAATTTAGAAGAGGTAGTCCTTACTACTGTATATGTAAGTCACCAATACATAGAACGACAGCTATGCGCTACGCTCCAATCTGCCATGCAGGTTGTGCACACAGACCTAACTACTCAAAATACTTCATCTGTGCAATTCTTCTGAACCACCACAAAAGCTACCTGGCTTTGGGCTGGGCTGAGATCCCACAGCATCCTCCAAAATGACCAGAGCTCCTGTACGCAAAGTGCCCATGCTTTGGACACTTGTACACCTCATCTCTCTGTTCACTTCCCTCTTTATCTTTTGTGCATCTCAGACTAATGGATAAGACTTCATATTTATTAACATTAAGCATCTTTCACCAGCTCTCCACCCCTTTGTAGAAAAGGCCTGAGGCTACATTCTCCCCTCAGTTACACCTGTCCAATCCCATTGACTTCAGTAAGATTGAACAGGTGTAAGCAAGGAGAAAATTTGGCCCCCTGTTGTCTATGAATTGCATTATCTGTGTTCACCACTGCCTTGACTTTATGTCGCTGGTAAGTATAATTAATTTATAGTTTGTCTTATTCTCTTAGTTGTTTAATAAATAGATGAAAACAGAAGACTCCTGAGGGACTTACTCTAGTTACCTGTAATAGAAACTCCCCTACTGATACAGCTTCTTCAGGAATATCCCTAATACTTCCTCTTCTTTTTATCAATTCTTTATGAAATTTCATTATTTTTGGATTTTGCAGTTCTGCAGAATCACATTTCTTGTGTGCCATTACATGATTTGTTAGAGAAAAAATGGTGATATCTCTAGCTTTTGAAAACAGAGCTGTCTTAAACTGAAAATATCTCCTATATGACTTTTTCGAAGACCAACGTCTGTACTTAGCATGAGGAACACCATCAACTAGCACTTAGTTAAAAAAAAATCACATTGCCATAAGAGCTGTTGCTTGAATTAAAACAAAGATAAAATCAGGGAGTATTCAGGGAAGACAGTTGACTCTTTATAATTAACTGGTTTTGTGAGGCTAAATTGAAGCTGACTGAATAGCAGTTACTGTTAGTCTTAGTTTTCTATCTGACCACTTTCCAAATGCTTCAGCACTAAATCTATCCTTCATTAAACTAGGAGTGTATAAAGCTGTTTCTCGGTACTAGCATAATCAGTCAAATGTAGGCAAACAGTCAACTAAAACAAAAAATTTCACCTCAGTGAGAAAACCCCTCCAATGAGATCATCATGACTAATTCCACTAGAACCAGTAAATTTAAGGTTAATACACTTTGAGCACCAAGAAAGAAATTAACAATCCTTACATGTCTTCCATATGGGACTTTTTTGGCTTTCTAAGTGCTTTAAAATAGGCAGTATCATCATCTCTAT
The DNA here is from genome assembly GCA_013396955.1 of Regulus satrapa. Classification (NCBI taxonomy): domain Eukaryota; kingdom Metazoa; phylum Chordata; class Aves; order Passeriformes; family Regulidae; genus Regulus; species Regulus satrapa. The sequence goes on from VWZN01014773.1 coordinate 676,110, forward strand.
CTTGTAAGTGTGTCAGAAAAAGGCACATTTAGGCCAAAGATCATCCAGCAGGTCAAAGACAGAGCAGGCTTTCCAAGGTCCAATTTAGCGTGCTGCTCTCTAGGCCAAACCCATTGTACTCTAAAAGAAGTCAAATGTTTTGAACCCCATTGCAATATGCTCACTTCATAGACACTGAAACCTCTGCACATTCCTGTGCAAAAAACCCCCAAACTTGCCTAGGATAATATTTCTGCATTTTGCATTACTTAAATACTATCCACGGTTTCCTCTAAACATCTAGTCGAACCTAAGCAGCATTATAAAGTTTACAAAGTCAGGGTGCTGACTGATTGACAGTGCTTTTTGCTGTATTAGTGATGCATTTAGAGTAATTATTGAATGGCCATTCAGTCAAGAGCAGGCCACCCGCTCCACATGTGGCACTCTTCTCACCTTCTACTAAATTAATGTCTCTCCTCCTAGACATATGGATTTCCTGTCGAGGAAACAATCTCCTTCTAGTACATATACAAGAGACTATTTTGGCAGCATTGTGCAACTTTCAGCTGATAACTAGAGCTCAATGTATTACGCATGTTCTACTGCTCTAATAAATACAGGATTGACTTGTTTACTACCAGCGCTGTTGTCTCGATTAGCACTGTGTTTCTCTAGGCCATTATTCATTGGTGAGAGGAACTTGCTTGGTTCTCCATTAATCCAACTGTGTGAAACAAACTGGCTAATTTTTCAGCTTGTGTTGTTTGTTACTTAATGAGGAGAAATTGATTGTTTCATTGCTATCATTAACACCCTATTTATGAAGTGCAACATCGTTTATTTTTCTACTTTGAGCAACAAATTAGAACCTCTTGTTTCTCCACTGAGATTTCATCTCAAAAGTTACCTCACTGGGGCAAAATGGACATCCAGAGTCCACAGCACAGTGACCTGGAATAGTCCTCAAGATAAGCTCTTTGGCTATGATTAGTCAGGAATGATTTTTCCCTTTTGATTGCCGTAGTGAATACAGGTTTGACATCTAGGATCCAGAGCTCATTCATTCTGGTTTTTCATGTATCTCCAAAGATTCTAAACAGGAAAATAACCATGAATCTACCCAAACTTTGACACTCCACCCATATTTCCACAACATCTAACAAGGCATCCATCTCCAGTGGGACTAAAAGGGTTCTTCAGACTGCCAGTAAAATCAAAACAAACACTTGCATTTTATTTAGTGTAGGCAATAAACAGCTGCTAGTCAAGGTCTGCTGCCCTGTCTAGGGATGAGCTGCTCACTCAAGTATATGATGCACCAAGGCCAACCAGACCGCTAGCTCTTGTCACTGTGAGGTGGAAAAGAGGAATTGCAATGAGTGTAAAAAGAGCCCTGCAAAGAAGTGTCAAGAACAAAAGAGAGAATGGACTGAGAAATGAAGGAAATGTGTCCATAGAGGAAGAAAATCCAAGTATAAAGCTGTAGATGAAAAGATTAGAAATAATATTGGTAAGGCACAGGTGTTAAGACAGCCACAGCTGCTGCAGGAACAAGCTGCTCAGAAGCTGGGTGTACAGGATCACCCAGGTTCTCAAACACGGGGCCCTTGGACTGCTTATTAGGTCTGTAAGCATTCAATCTGGTTATATAAACTGACAAGCATCCAGCACGCTCTACTTAGCTTTCCACAAATTTTAGACTGCCATTTGTGAAAACTTAGGTCAATACAGTATCCACTGTTGAGTAGCAGATACATTTAATCACCTTCAAAACATTATGGTCATTAAAAGTCCAAGATTTTTTTCACAGTGCTGCCAATATCATGACTTGTCCACAAGCATCTGATGCCATCTTGGAAAGCTAGATTCTGGGCAGAAAGGAAGCCACAGGTCTAACCCTGTCCCTTCCAATTCTTTCTGGACATCTCTTGAATCACTGTAGAGACTAACCTGAACTTCACAACAGCCAAATTTTCTGCTATGGTACTTCCTGGAATGACCAAGCTGCTGGATAAGCCCTAGCCCTCCAAATTTTTTGGCTTGTTTCTCAGTCTGCCACAATTCTGATTCTTTTCTTCATCTGCTTATCTGTGAGCACTGTAGAGTCAACCTCTCATCAGCATTTACATTAGATTGCCACCTTTGCTGAGGCTACACTGCAATTGTTTATGGCTGTGCTTTGAGGGAACACAGACCATACTGGAAGAACAAAAAACAAAAAACAAGCAAAAACAAACAAACAAACAAAAAAAAATCTGATAGGAACTAATTTCTGTAGAAGAAAAGAACTTTAACCCTGTGCTTCTTAGTAGTCAAAAAATATACATCTCACTTTAATTCTATGTGTGTCAACTGGAAGCACAATACCTGTAAAACTAGTCATACTTCAAAAGGATAGGAACTAAAAGGATAAAAAGTCAACCAAAAAAATCTACAGATTTTCTTCAGATCTGAGAGTCCGTTGAGTGCATCCTTTTGCATTGCACTAAAACACAGCAAGAAAGAGTGTTCCTGTAGCATTTCAAAGAGAAGCCAAACATGCAGAGATCACTGTATCTCATGTTACTTTGGAGAGAAGGACTATGGTGGCTGGGAGACTCACAGTGAGCAACAGAAAGATGTTCTTAAAAGATTAACAGGTAGCATCCACAAGACATCACTGATTCAGTTCACTGGCTCCCCAGAAACCTGAACTGTCCTTGGTGGTATTATGTGAGGTGACTGTTATTGAACAGAATGATATTGCTGCAAGAGTTCTTTCTTGCAGTCCTCAGAAGGACTTGCAAAGAGAGTCACGGTGCACACAAAAGTCAGAAAGTTACTAAGGGGAGATAGCTATCTTTTTGCAGAACATATTGCATCAAGGAATCTGTGATGTAAAGCTGTCTTTATCTTGTCCTATAGGTTGTCACTTGAAGAAAAGCATGATTTTGTTACAACATGTCTTCCATCTTGTTCAGTTTTTATAGGCCAGGGTTAAACTGTATCTCCCATATAGTGGCACCAGTTCATAAACACAAAAAGACAAGCCGATTTACTGATAGAGGCCAGGAGAAAAAAGGTGAGGGAAGATGTTGGACTATTTTATTCCCAGTTTAACTAAAACCTGCCATAATTTTCTGGATAAGCCATTTAAGCTCTGTGCCTCACGCATGCCCTCTCCCTCTGAAGCAATGGATCTGAAGTAAATAAATTTTGGGAACAGAGTGAAGCATCACAGATCTGACCTGGCAAGAATCTTCCTAATTTTTTATATGTTAAGTTAGTCTGAAGGAGGGAAGGTCCCAGTCATTACTTTGTTGTGAAGAAATTTGTTGCACTCTGTAGATATTATCTAAGAAGTGCAAAAGACTGACCTTTGCATCCTTCTTCCTCCCACCACCAAGCATCCAGCCAAGGGCTGTGAGCCAGAGAGTGTGAAAACACATGGATCAAAAACAGAAAGCAGGGTACACCTTTAGATCATCGCACAGACAGATTACCTAAGGACTCCTAGAAAAGATCCTGCTTATTTTAGAAAAAATAGACACTTGCTTGCCTTCTAGTGATGTTCACAGTTAAACAAATGTTCTTCATCCATATAAAGGCTGCACTTATCCTGGACACACGAATTATTTTCTTTTTTATTCTCTATTGTTATCAATAGATATTGTTGTCAATTTATCTTCCGTTCCCCTACATCTATCTCACCACTTAGTCTTCCTGAAGGGGCAATTTGTTAGAGTTTTTTACAGTATCTTCTTCCTAAATAACATTTACTCTGTTGTGCTATTCTGAGAAGTGACATTATGAAAGCAGCAACAAAGGGCTCTATGTTCAGAGAGGCTTACTAGATTCCTAATTAAATATGGTTAAAAAACACCTCAAAGAGTGTCAGATATGTAACTTTCATCCTGAAGACTCAAGGTGAGATCTGACCGTCAGCCAGGCTCTCCCTTTACTTCACAGCATTACCAGCAGTGCTGCAGCTGCAGCACAGTGTACTGACTGACAGCTTCACTGGGGCTCAGACGCTTCACGGCACTGAAAGGTCTGTCCCGAGGGATCCCTCAGCAACGTTCCCCTAAGCAAGTGCCTCGCTGGGATCTGCAGCATGCACTGAAATGCCAGAGCTCAGCCGCTGCAGCAAGCAGAAGCTGAGCATTTTGGGGAACTACATTTTGGTACAATGGAGCAAGAACCAGTATAGGGTGCATCCAACACCTCCTCTAATGGCTTAGCTGAACTGGTGTAGGAATTACCAACCCAGCGGTTTGCTTCTGCTTCATGTGCTGCCACCACAGTGTTGCAAGTACCTCTATGTGGACTAAACTATTTTAGTATAATTTAAATTTACCTGGCTGGGATTGCTCTGAAACAGTTCAGGAGCTCACAGAGGATTTCCTTGATGTCTGATGTCTAGGCTGTATTATTCTTCAGCCATGGGGCAGTAGTCAATCAGAAGGAGCAGGTTCTTATGCTACTCTATGCAGTCATACCTGCGCCTGTAATTGCCCTGCTCTGCCCCTTTCACAGGAATTAAATGGATTTTTTTTCTAGATAGCTGAAAGGTAAAGGTCCTGTTTGAAATAGTATTTGAGTACTTCAGGTTTTTGTTGTAGATGATACATGTGATATAATAGCCACAGTTTCACCTAGGCAGCTACTTTTATTACTTAAATCAAAATAAATTACATGTAACAAACACCTGCTTTAGATATCAAAGTGGGCAAACACAGCTACTCATCCATATTGAACCAATGCGCTATTTTTCAGAGCAGAATCACCTCTTGAACAAATAAAGATGCTTTCTAAGTGCTATAAACAATTAATCTTTTTTTCTTGTTAATGTGCATTTGTGGTGTGTGTTAAACTATTCTGTTTTCTCCATTCCTCTTTCTCTTCTAATGGAATCAACCATGGCAATTGCAACCAAGGTTGCAAATAGCTTCCCAGAGATATATAACTGTTTTTCCTGTGGATCAACAGCAACTGGTGGGACAGGAATGGCCCTTCTCCTATTAGATATCACACTCATCCTGCCCATAATATGCCAGAAGTCAGAGTCTCATCGAACCTAAGGGAACTGTTTCCTTTATTCATTTCCCCACCAAACTGAAAACACCACAATAATATATTCTGTCTAAGAGAAATAAAAAGGTTCCTGTAGATATAGTTTGAGTTTGTGTGTGCTGTTGAAAGAGGTCAGCTCTGTTAATGGCATGTGAGAAGTATGTATACAAACGTGCTCACTGCTGGGCAATCACTAGCCTTTAATGTGTGGAGAAATCAGCAGAGACTCATATGTATGTTTTATTAATTCTTCCTCTATCTTGGTCCGTGCAGGCCTGGTGCATGCAGTTATTTAGAAATTTACATACCATTGGTTCTAAGGTTTGCAGACAGATAAGAAAATTGATTAACTACCACACAAATAAAACCAGCAATGTCTTTGTAGAGTCAAGGCCTCCATATAATCATGCTGCTGTTCTGCTGAAAAACTGTGAAGCAGGATGGTAGCACCTATCAAACCAGGAAGGTGAGCTACAGCTTACAGTCACCTTATTCTGACATTGAAAAGAAGAATCACACCCAATTCCCCCTCTAGACCAATGTTTTGTTTGCTCTGTGAATTTTATGGACAAAGAGGAACAAAAAATCCAACAATTCAGGGACAGTGTCTAGAGATATGCAACATTTTACTTCCTTTTCAACAGAGTTACTTTCTAGTTGCCTAAAAAAAGAAAAAAATACCAAACCAAACGCAAACAAACAAAATATCCTCACCAACAAAATCCCCCAAACTCTGCAGCTTTTCCTATTCTGTTTGACGAAAGTAGAACATATTGTTCTGTGTGTAGCTTTTTTCTGGCTTGCTTTCCAGCTCAAAAGCCTAAGTTGGGGAACAAGGACAAGTTCTCCTAGTTTTCTAAGGGAAGCTTGGAAGAGCAAGTTTATTGCAACAGATGTATGAAAGTAGGTCCCAGAATACAAGGCAGGTGACCAAAATATGGATTACAATATCAAGCAGCACAGAAATAGCAAGAGAATGTGGCAATTGATTCTGCAGAAACTGCAATATGTATAGGGCAATATTCATACTTCAGCTCTTAAGGTCACTCGAAGTAGTAAGCAGGATCACCAGCTGCTCTATAAGGATCATATAACTGAGAGGTATTTGAATCAGATCTATGAGACTGTCCTTCAAAAACCATGTTACACCCTTCATACAGAAAACCATAGGCAGAGAGATAGATGTGTTTTTATTCTGTACATATTAAATAAACCAAATGTACCCAACAACAGCTGTTCATGAGCCTTACTCTATAGCAGGGAAGAGCTCAAATGCTTGCTCCCTTATTCACAAAGACAGTAAAGTATACCAGCAGCATCTGTGAATAGCCTCTACCATCAGGAGAGCCTTTGTCAAGGATAAACTAAGTAAAATCTCCTCAAAGTGTGAAGGATCAGTCTGATTTCTTATTCTGACAGAATCATGAATAGTCACTTAAATTTTGAATGCCATATGTAATCTCACTCAAAAAAATTTCCTAAAGCCAAGATGGCTTCTTGATCAAGAAGACCATAACTGCATAGAAGCAGAAAAAACCAAGGTTGACAGTATGTATTCTTAGAAAAATGTAAAGGGCAATGTTTGACTGCATAGGTACAACCATGGTAGAGGTGAATGTAAGGCTTACATACAAGAGAGATTTGCTTCACATACCTGGTTGTGAAATGTGTCAGAAGCAGATCTACAGCTGATGGGAAGCCTCACGTGTAGAAGACAAAGGTAAACTTTTTCACCATGACCACTCTCTCTCTTTGCTGTGCCCCTGCAAGGCTATAAACAACTTGGCAAGATTGTCTTTTCCTCAGAAGATTCTGGCCAGATGAGGCTTGCAATAACCTGCAAAAATTTACCATCAGAGTAGACAAACCACTAGGAACTGACAAAAATAGAGACCTGATTGTATGGGTATTGTACAGTCTCAAGTCTCTGTGTCCAGCAGAAACATCTAGATCTCTCCACAGAGGGGTCATTCTCATTCACCACCTCTAAGGAGTCTGATACCAACACACAAGGAAAAATTTTAAAAGTTATGGGAAAACTTAGCCCTATTCTATTACATCTCATGGCACTGGTTGGGACCAAGGACACAAAATGATAGCTTCAGTGCCTTCGTGTTATTCCACATTTGTGGCAGCAGGAACAAATATCCGATAATGCCACACTAGTCTCCACCATGGGCATCACTAGAAGGATGCAAAACCTTGACATTGCAGGATATATGCCTCCAGCAAGTAAAATTCTACTCTCAGGTGGAAGGAAATAAACTCAGAGTGATTACGTAAGGACTCATATCAACACCAGTCCTGAAGCAGGACTTCCCTAGCTGATTTTACTAATGACTGATTTCTTAAAAATGAGCCACATTTAAATCTCCCATCAGTGCAGAAAGAACTCTGCATGAGTTGGCACAAAATAGGCTCTTTTCTGCTCAGGTTAGCAGTGCTCCTGCTGGACAGGGCTGAGCTGAAGTTTCCTGGAATCCTAGGCAAAGGCGAGTACCACTATGGACTCTAAGGCTCAAGCAATTCATGCTGATTAAACCACTTACCTTTAAGAAGGTAGGGCCAATGGTGCTTAAAGTAGGGTGAGGCTCAACATTTTGCTGACTGCTGTTGAAATTGGTAACAGACTTTGCATATTATATCACCAGGTTTTTTTGGTTGTATATCACATGCAGTGTTTTTCTGCTTTTGACTTTGAGGTGTGAGGGGGAAGGCTCTAATCATATGGCCTTGTGCAGATGCTCCATTTGCATTTCTATTAATCCAGGCCCTCCTGGAGACGTTTGAGCATAGGCACAGCATGCTCTGCGTTTGAACTTGTGAGAACCCACACCACTGCTTAATAACTTAATACATATGTATAGCCTCCTTCAGCAGCCCACTAGGAGGCAGAAGCAGGGGGAGGCGCTATTAGTGCATAGGCTGCAGGGCTCTATGTAAATGCATTTTAACAGGCAGGATAACTTGCCGAATAAAGAACCCAGCTCCTTAGTGCTGGGCTGGTGCTGATTTAGGTCAGAAAACTTGTTTTACCAGAATTTGTACAAATGAGAGCTCACATGGATCTGCTGGGGAATGTTTAAGGTATCTAGCGACTTTGCTCACAGCACATGAATGTAATAATGATACTTTCCACTCAAACTGTCTTACAGGAACAAAAAATACATCTGAGTCTTTGTTCCCCCCTACTTTTACCTTTCCAGAGCACCTCTCTTCAGAAGGATACCCAGCCCTGTCTCAGCAAAGTGCCACAACAACCAAAAGTGGCAGTTTCACCGTGTTTTAAGTGAATAGCTAATGGCTTAGAGCAGCAACCTCTGGATACAACTGGGCTAAGATCTTTTAATAAAAGCCAGCTTTCATTGGAAAATAAAGTCAGAAGGGAAAGGTCCTATATAGAAGATACATTCTGGGGCCCATTTCTGCAGAACACTAGAAAGAGGAGAGGGAAAAGTCCCACAGATGTCAGCAGAGATGGGTGTAGACAAGGCATCAGGGCTGCCACAGTAGCATGCCTGCACAGCCTGTGGTCTGTCAACCCCTGCAAACACCCTCCAACCAAAACACACCCTTATCCATGCACAGCCACCCAAAAACACTGCCAGCCACATTTCTGCTACTTCTCCCTGGAACATCCTCATCCAATTCTCAATCTGAAAGAAGCCAGGTAGGGATTTGAACAGGGTTTTACTTACATCCAGTGAGAAGCAACAGGTGGGAGAAAGAAGGGAGGAAGGACTGATTGTGAATGTCTCCTTTTTTCCCCTCAAAAAGTTCCAGTGTTCATTTTGATGCAAAATTAAAGCTAAACACCTTTCAAATTTCATCTCTCCCATCACTCGCCCCACCATAATTCCTGCTTTCCAGCCAGCTCCAGCAGATGAAAGCAGTTAATGTGAAACTCTGTGCAAGGAGAACTCCATAATTTTCTACACTTAAAAAAAGAAAGTATCCATTACTTTCTCCACCCTAGACACACCTCTGAAGTCCCCACTGAAGTCTTCTCTATACAGGCCTAGCTCACAGTGAATTTACATCAAATTCCACCAAGAGGTTCCTAGTTGTCCCATTATAAACAAATTGGGAGAAGTGAGGGAGATGCCAACCTCCAGGACTGACACTGGCTGCAGACAAACAGCCACATAAGCAGTAACTGATTGGGCCATAGCCTTTAAAGTGGCAGCTGAGACAAATGAAAAAATGACATGCTGAAAGCAACACTAAGAGAGAAGGAAGAGCCCAGGCCTGAGAGTCAATCTTAGTCCATCAGGTAAAGAGAATAGATACGCATGGGGATAATTGGTGATGAGACACTTGAAATTAGGTGTATGATAGGTCCCCCACTGCCCAGCCACATTCATTTTTCTTACACGCAACGAGCACTGATGGGCAGGGGTGAGCTAAGAATATTTCTTAAACCTTTGCATTCTCCTGTCACATTTCCATGGCTCCGTATATTCCTCACAGACACACAGACAATTGCCTTATGCAGGCTGTCACCCACACTGCTGCTCTGCGGATGTGTGGCCACAGGCAGAGCTCGCGGCACAGGCCCTGCTCATGTTCCCACAAGTCTCAGCAAAAGAAAACAAAGCTCAGCCTGCCTGTGTCCACGTCCACGAACTCACACTAGCATATGTGCTACTTTCAGCAGCCCAGAAATGGGAGCCCAAGGCACAGCAGGATGCCCAATTTCCACCCCCTGGGGAGCTCTGGGGGCTCTCAGGGTGAAGGGCAAGGGTAGCCCCAGCCTGGCCTCACCCATACCTATGAGAGGATGTGACAGACTAAATCCCAGGCTGATGAGCAGTGGGAGATGGCTGTTCCTTCACATTGCTACCCATGTCAGAATTGCACATGCTGAATTCTCTCATCTCAAAGCCCACAGACACAGCAGGTGAGGGTGGGTATAAAGGCTGGCAGCCCACAGGCCAGGCTAAATGCACTGTTTTGAGTGGAGCAGCTCAGGGTGCGAGCCCCAAGGCGACAGGGCTGCCACAGTATGCCAGCACACAGTGCTCCCAAGGACGGGCACTGGGCCCTGCCTGGGATGGTACCATCCAGGGATGGGTGCTGGCCCTGCCCATGTGCCAGGAGGCATAGCCAGCACACGTTCTGTGGAGCCAGCACCCCACTCCTGGGGCTGGTGCCAGGGTCCCAGTGGAGCAGAAAGCAGCCAGACGGTGTTAGGCCTCTTTTCCCCCTTCCAGTTAGCAGTCGATGGTATGAAGTTGTCCCACAAACCACAAGTGCCACAGCTGAAAAAGGCAATGCCCAGCCTCACTGGGTGGCTCCTGCCATCCCACAGAGGAGCAGCCATTCCCTCTGACACCTGCAGGCAGCGGCTCGCCTCTCTGAGGCCAGCAACGCCCACCATTCCCTTTTCTTCACAAGCTTCTTGCAAATGACGTGAACCCGTACTTATTAATTTACATAAGTTCATTTAACACCAATGAAAGAGACCAGAAGTGTCTAATGAGCAAACTGTAATGAGCTACCAGCAACTGCTAATCATGTTCAGTTTATGCATTCTTGCTTCATTCTTTTAGAGTATTATTGTAGAATAAATGCTTTGCTCTTATCTTACAAGAGGAAAAAAACTCTAGGTATTGTATCAGTGAATAACAAAGGAATGAACAAGCTTCTGGTTTTCCACTGCATATAATGATAGAGATGCTGTGAATTCTATGGACAAAGTACATGAAGAAGTACCCACAAGTACTGAAAATTTAATTAAAAGTCAGAAAGCCATTGCAATGAAGACTCAGCAGAAAGCCATTTATTTTTAAAATCTAATATATTCTTCATGACTAAAGGCTAAAGCACACGCTGACTTACACATTTAGCTGTAACTGATTTAAGCTACTTGATGATTTTTTTGCGCACAGGGTGGCGCTCAATTTGCAATGGAGTAAATTGGCAGAATTTAATTTGGTGGATTTTTTTAACTCTGTAAAAAGAATCCTCATTAAAACCTCACGATAGACTGTATACTTTTTTCATCATTAACCAGCCTAACTGCAGGTAAAAGAGATACAATTATGGATTTATATAAATCCTATTGTCAATTTACAGCTCAAAGACTGGTGAGTTACCTCATTTTAAATAGGTTATTTTTTCCCCTTAACCTTTCTTTATTTTAATGAGGATTTGGTTTGTCATTGTCAGGGTGCTTGTTTGCAGGAAAGTTTCTCATCATGTGAAAAAGGTGTAAGGAATAAGGATAGAACACCTTTTACTGAATTTCAAACCCCATCACAAACCCTGTCCTGGACATTCTTTCCTTAAATATTCACCTTTCCATGAAGACAGACAGACCTCAACTGCTGATTCCTCACACTCCCAGCCCCACAAATGCTCTATATTATGCTTTAGCACTTACCACCTTACTTGTGCCCAGTTTTTTACTTCTTTGCTGCACCTTATTTTAATCCCACCCCCCACCAAAGCCCCATTAAATTCTTTGTTCTGCTTCATTTCAGAACCACCAGCAAATCCAAGGTTCAGACCACATGGGCTGGGTATAAAATTGACTGGAAAATGCAACTCCAACCCAGAAGTCTCAAAAGATGAGGACAGTCAGTGCTGTCATTGAGAGACCCTCGTGTTCAACAGGAGCCCAAGGTCCAAAACAAGGTCCCACATACTCAATGAGGCAGATTCTCAAGTGACAAATTACATCAGTTACTCAAGAAGCTGAGCAGCTGTCCCACTAAATGTTTGTCCATAAACAGAATCACAGAATCATTTAGGTTGGAGAGAGCCTCTGAGATCGAGTCCAAGTTTTGACTGAACACCACCTTGCCAGCTAGACATGGCACTAAGCACCGTGTCCAGTCATTTCTTGAATATCTCCAGGGATGGTGACTCCACCACCTTCCTAGGCAGTCTATTCCAATGTTTAACAATCTTCTCTGTGAAGAAATTCCTTTGGATGTCCAAAACTTCTAAGATGAATTAAATTTCTCGACTTAATTCTTAGTCTCCAAGTAGGTTGACAATGTTAAGCAAGAGGAAGGATGTCACATTCATATACTGCTTCATAACAGCACCCAGAAATGCAAATACTCCTCTTGCCTTTCCTTTACCAAGCTCCTCCAGCTTCTGAAGGATAAGGTTGAGGACTGAAGAGATAACACCAGGGGGGAGCTAATGGCTAATGTCATCTTCTACCAGACTGTTACCCAAACCCCCTTCATTTGAATGGTTTCAGAAATTTGCTTACAATTTCATCACCCATCTGCATTTTAAACATCACCCTGCAACATACAATAATGGATACAGCAAGCCAAGGGTGAAGGAATTGTTCCCATAAGTAGACTCAGAAGAAAGAAATGAAAAACACAAAGAAAAGGGATTTGTGAGAGGGTCTGGATTTTAACCTTCCTTGGGGTGAGAGAATAAGCACGGCTACTACTCTAAGCGCTTAGATGTTGAAAGCTGTTGTTTTTCCTCTTTGAACTTTTTACCAGTTGTAGCAATTAAATGATAAAATTGTCTTTAGCTCATTAGATGATGAGTTAATTATATGCCAAAATTAACCTTTGTTAAGCTCTTAATAGAACACCTTTTATCTGAGTAGCCATAGCCTGTGTTAAAATTCTTAATGATCTGGGCTAAAAATCAATAATTTGTATGACTTCCGTATATGAACTGGGAATTAAATATATCTCTAAAATGTACTATAATGATAACCTCAAGCTGAAACTGAAATAAAGATATTCCTTGGCGATTTCAAGGACAACACTTTCACCAGTGTGGAGGCCATGTAAGCCACTAAAGAACATTGCCACTGGGGACAGCTCTCCTGCCTGCAGCACAAAGATAAATCAAAGTAAGACTAAGTCCAAGATTTTGGTTTTTCAAGTATTTTTTTGCCGCAGCCCTGTATTTCACATTTATGATCCTCCTATACATATCAATGTTCAGTCAGGACTGACTGTTTTCTTCTTAAAAATTGGAGGAGTGGATTCATTTTGAGAACTTATATGCCCCTATCAATGATCAAAAGAGTCTAATCATTCCCCAAGCAGAGAACTGGTAGATGCAGTGCCATGCTTTTCCATGTTATCAATTGTTAGCTAATTTGACAAGAACTCAGCAGCCATTCTGTAGTTCAGTTCACATTAAGGCTTTTATCTTTAAGGGAGCAAAAATCCTATTGTTTGACACTTAAATTATATGTGTTCGGCAGAGGACAACGAATGTGTCTTACTGAGAATTACTTTGTATGACGTTAATATAGGAATTGGGAAGATGTCTCATTTAAATGATAAACACCTCAATCTGAAGTGTCAATTATTAATAGTTCAATTTTTTTTTTCCTTTGGGTTCCCATTTGAGCCACCCACAAAAGTCAAACTTCATATACTTTTTGGTATCAACTCAGAGACAGAAAGCTTTAAAACTGAAGACTGATTTTACTAATGAGGCCTAAAGTCCACTGAAATCCTGTTATTTCAGCAAAGTTTGGTTTAGACTTCTCAAAAATTATTCTCCATAACCTTGACTTATACTGTGACTATCATCTTCAGGTTCATTTTCTTCCCCTAGTGCCAGAGAACACCTTCTCCCTGAGAGATGAGCAAGCGTGGCTCCCTGATGATATTAAGCTGTGACTTGCCAAAGTGCCTCGCAGCCTGCACCACACCTCAGTTACCCTGTGTGGAAGTCTAAAGAGAACTGAGCTAGTTTGTAAGCCTCACCATCAATGCATTAATTGTTATAAACTGAGTGGTAAAAACACTAGAAAAATGCCTATTACTTGCTAGTTTTTTGTCTGGTAACAAGTTTATCTGTTCATGAAGTGATGAAATAGGAAGAAAATAAAGATAATATTTTAATTTCACAGGTAAAAATAAAAACAATCTTGTTAAAAAAGGTTTCAGGCATCTATCAACTAAAGGAATTCTGTGCATATTTTTAACAGCATGGCCCTATTTATGATATTTACATTGCAACAAACCTGTATGGGGTCCATACATCTCAGACCTCCCAGACATGCCAGGTTGCTGAAGACTAGACTGACCTCTCAAAACTTGACCTTGTAGTAGAAGGTGCCTCCTTGGGTGCTATTGCTGGGACAAGTCAATTTGAACAGATATGGTAAGGCAGACTGAAAGATGGGAATTATCAGTCAAGATTGTTCTGCCAGCAGGCACAGATCACTGTACGATAGCAGGCTGAAGGTTGTACTATTCCCTGAAGGCAGTTTGGTAAATAAGGAGGTTATGGGTATGTTACTGTCAAGCATGAAGAAATTTTTGTTGATATATTCTCAGAAACTAATTTTTTTCTTTAATAACCTGCAGGGCTACTCTTCAGCAAAATTACCAGTCAACTCTGACAGCCTAGGCTACAATAAGCTGAATCACACTTCAGATCTTTAAACATTTAGTTTGCTTTTTGTTACTAGCTTGCTTTAAATGTGCTTAGGAAAGTGCAATACAGACAAAGTAAAACTGAATCTTTTCAGCTAATCAAAAGAGAGAAATCACCAGAGAAAGACTATATCTATTTAAATATGCAAATTGATAATAGAGTTACACATCAAAACAAGAGTACTGTCCATTTTTTAAAAGGTGCAAATTGTTAATCTTCTGCCTTTTTCAATACCTTATTAAAAGTTTCAATTAGTGAAATTTAACACAACACTAAACAAAAATATGAAATACAGTGCAGTGAGGATACATAGCCTTCTTCAGTTTCACATCTGAAACGCAGTGATCTTGGTTGCCAACTCTTGTCACTTTTTCATTACACAAGAATGAAAATTTTTAATTCCCCTTCCTACACCTACAGAATAAAGGATTGGGTTTTGCCTTTCCTATCTCAATATGCACAAACAGGAATCACAGCACCACAAAGGGACTTACAGAGGAGAACCTGCCTATGCCAGGAACTGGGTCAGGAAGTGTTACCCTCAGAGGGAAGCAGACCACTGAGTCAGGGTATTCTGTGTTCTTGTATGCAAAGTCCCATTTTCTATTAATGCATTTAGGAGTCTGGTAAGGATATCAGAACACAGAAGAGCCTTATAGTTGGCCCAGAAAATTAAAACCCTGGATGGCAGATCAGCTTCTGATATAATACCTCCCGTCTTGCTCAGACTAACTTAGTTTAATTTAATGAGTGTTAATTAGAAATTACCTGTTTGCTCATCAGCGATCAGCTGAAAAAGGAGCCTCCACAGAATTCTCTTTCTTATGTCTTACTGCAAGACATCAGACAAGGTTTAGCATTCCTGCAGTGCTGAGCAGCCTGACTCCTTCCTCCTCTAAAAAAGCACATCCTGCAATTCAACAGCAAAACTATGTGCTGCCTTAAGAAATTTCAGCTCACAAAAACTCTCTCACACCTAGAGCTGGAATCTGTTGCTGCACTTTTAAATTTTTTTTTTTTTTCAAGCTACAAACTCCCCAGATTCTTGCACAGCTCCTTTCAATTTCATTTCTCACCTGCTTGACTAGAGGCAGAAGTAGGAATTAGAGTTGCTTTCACATCCTCCACTTCTCCTCACATCTCAGAGCAATGATGTTTTTCTCTCCACCAGACAGCTCAGAACCTGACCTGGAGCCAGCTGGACAAACCTGCATTTCTGCTCTCCAGGGGACTGACAGTTCATTCAAAATCATCCTGAAACTGCCACAGACTTCAGTGGCTTCCAGTGGCCCGCACTATATGGGGCAAGCAGCCAGAATGACTGTGATCCCAGGGCTCTACTTTGGACACCAGATACTCAAGTAGTCGGTACAGAGTTCAAGTAAAATGCTGAATGTTATGAATGCATAAGTCAGTATGAGATTCACCAAATTGTAAAAGACCAAGCTATCACCCCGAAATTGCCTCACTCTTTGCTTGCTCTTTTTTCCTCAAAAACACAAGTTGAGTTTTGTTTTGGTGGACCAAGGAAAGTATCCCATGACTCTTTACTCAATTTTCAAGTCCATTCAATGTTGTCCTCTAGAGGACAAATTGACTAGAGTGGAGCTATTATTGTCCTGCTTGCTATATCCTATAGGGAATTTTTTTTGTATAGTTGTTTGTACCTGACTTTTTTAACTGACAATTTTGTGACAGCCAGTATGTATATAAGCACATGCTTTGCCTCCTCACTCCAATAAAGTCATCACCATGAAGGAAACTGGACAGGTAAGAAAACAACATATCTATTGTGTCTATCAATTATCAGCATGGTTTGCACAGTTACACACATATATAGAAAAATGAGCATTGTCAGAAACCATCACCAGTAACTGCTGCAGCCCATCCTTGCTATATGTCAGACCTTATGAACATAACTGCACTACACCAAGTAGATAAAGCCCACACTCCAGCTGTGTGGTGTTTATGTTGCAACATCAATCTGCAGGTTCTCTTGACACAGCTTCTGTCTAGTGACCCATACTGAACAAGCCATGACCGCATAAGTCTCCAACACAGAGCAAACATCAAGCTCTGAGTTTCTCCTTGCAACTCCTTCACAGATTAAAACTAGTCCAGGCACATCTGTGTGTCAATTGTATCTCACCTTCGTGGTGCAAATAAGAAATTAGGTCCAACCTTTTCTTCATTGTTGAGTCAGGAGTGCACATGTTTGCACAGTCAAATGACAATACAACTTTTGCCTTTCTTATAAATAATGGCTCCTCTGTTTGGATAACTAACATACTCTGCTGCTCCATGGGATGTTACTTACCTGGGGATCCAGTCTGTCTGTAACTCATCATCGTTGTCAATGTCAGCTTGTCCACCTGGGGATATGGACAGCTGGAGGTGTGCAAAGACTCAGCTTTCTGAGAAGAGTGTAAGCACTCTTAGAGCAATCACGAAGATGAGTTGAATTCACAGCTCACCACCCTGAAGCTGAATTAAGGGTGAATGAAGTATTAGTTGCATGCTTAAAATCCCTACAATTATGGAGGCCTTATCATCATCCTCTTAAGGAACGTGATTCAAATTAGTAAGTGTGATTAAATTAATCTGGCCACCAGCAAAGTGGTCACCAGCAGAAGAAACCTTATTAAATGGCTAAAATCACTGTTTGGCTAAAGTCACTCCAACTGCATAGAAAATTTCTTTATTGTCTCCTATGATTCACAAACTCAATATGCAACTGGAAAATTTTGTTCTGCTTACGTGGTTGTCAGATTCTTATTATATGCCAGATTAAAATAGGCCACTGCCATTTTGTCCAGGATTCAGAAAATACTTTTGACTGTGTATTAGCTCCTTCTTCCTCATCAGATGAAGAAAGATTCAGATAAATGCAAATTAAGATATAGAGGCTTTAAAAGAAGCAAAGGCTCAGTGGCAGCTTCTGCTACTATGTCACTATCTGCATGCTTTGTAGTAAGTTGTTTTGTGTTGCTCATTCTGCCTGCCTAGGCCAGTGTAAGTCTTTGCTCTGTCTGTCAACAGTAATCCTAATATTAGGAGACTCCAGGCAAAGGATTGAACATGGTCTGGCACTCCCTGTGGCTGTTTGTTTGATGCTGATTTCACAGCCATCGAATGAGCCCTTAACCTTGTCACTCGTAGCTCCTTTTTGGCAGAATGTCAGGTAACAAAATTGGCCTTGAGAAAATGCCAGACTTTGCCAGTTCCTCTTCAACAGAAGATCCAGTTGTTTTGTCAGCAGTTACTCAGCCCTTGATATTCCCAGGTCATTTTTACTAAGCTCAGAAGCAGAATGCATTGTCCTACACTCCAATTCACTAGTGCTCAACTACTCAAAATTTCTAGGGTAAAAACCTACATCAGTTGTGGGATTTTAAATATAATCCCACTAATTCTCAAAATATGTATTTGTACTGTAGAAAAATCAATAAATAAGCAATTTACTTGCTATCTTAGTCTATGCTGACACCAATAGATGGAACTAATTACACTCAGACATGGAAAGGAAAAGTGACTGGTTCGAAGCCTCAAAAATTGGAGAAAAATATATTTCTAGGCAGGTCCACAATGGAGAGAAAAATGATGAACTTTGCTACATGAAAAGCACTTACACATGTTTTTATATTAATGCTAGTGGGGGTTTTTCCAATGTTCAGATTAGTTAATATACCTGTTAACTGTCTGACTGAATGCCCAATTCATCTCCATACCAAACCCTTAAGGTACTTATCAGACACATGTCAGTATTTTTGTTCTCTTAGGCTTTGAGATAGTTCCAGATTTTAACCCTCAGTTACTCACAGTAAAAGAGGATGGATTTTCTCTTCTTGTTAAATTTCTGGGACAAAGCAATATGTTAGAAGTACCTGTTGATGAGCTGGTATTGCAGAGCTAATGCCATGACTATAGATTTTCTCTCCCTGGTTATATATTTGTTCATTATGATCTCCATTTTTTCCCCACATGATTTGGTACATGTATAGATCTATGTATTTAGATACATATTTCTTAGCTGGTAGAGCAGGAGGAAAGGAAACTCCCTCTAGTTTCTCTTGAAACTCTGCAGAGTGCTGTTTCAAATCAAAAATCCTTATTTATTACTAAACTTCCTTCATAGATATATTATGTTGGCAATCCATCTTCACATTTATAGTTGCACTAAGACAAATAAATCCATGTGCAGTAGCCTTCAGGGTGTTTATTGTGTAGCACACAACAAGAACTGCACGTGAAAGTCACCATTTGGGGAGTTTTACCAGCCTGTCTCTGAGGCCAACACAAAAAGAAGAGAATGCTGGTATCAGATAGGAACAAATTGCTGTGACCATGTTTCTGAACACACTGGTGTCCAGCAAAATCTGCTAACCAAGATGGTTCTAATGGATTTATCTCCTTTCTGGGGCCCTCCACTCCCAGTGCTACAAATCATCAAACACTATGTGGTCAGGTGAAAAGCCTGACACTGAAACTGAAAGAGCTTGTGCTCTTGATGAAGGTTTGTCACAAGGGAACCTTCTGGTTCCTCCATTCCTTCAATATCCACAGGGTGATACCTTGCTGTAACTGTGCATGAATTAAGGTTTCTCCATTTTTAGTGACATCCCCTTGAGCCTGGAGATGGAGCAGGCAACAGCAAGGATAAGAAAATCCCCAAACTGGCACCAGAGTTTAGGTAGCAACTTCAACTCACCTGAGCATTGCTAGAATCAAAGACAAGACAAGAACTCCATGTGACACATCACTGACAGAGAGCTTGTTCCTTAGACTGGACACTGAAACTAGCAAACCTCCAGAATCTGTTCACACTTCCTTGCAGGGCTTCACTGCTGCACTCTACTTGCACATGTTCCAAGGAGGAATCACAGGTGGATCTCTCCGACACTGAACCTTTGATCAGTGCAAATGGTAGAAAGCTACTGAATATTTAAGTGTCTGAGTCCTCCCCTTCAGCCCTCCAATCTACTTGGAGTAAACATGCAGGTTTTCAAAATGTGCAGTTCTTGATTCACAGGTCAGATGGGGGCCAAGGCTAGAGGGACTCAGTGGGGCTATCACAATGTGAGATAAAGTAGCTCATAAAAGTCACTGCAGTTCTGTGGCAAAATCAATACATTCCTTCAGAAACCGATTAAGCAAAATATAGACTATGACAGGAAGTTTAAAATACTGCAATAGAGCACCCAGTGCTGTGCCTTAGCTCTGAAACACAGCAGTGCAAGTGGGAGAGCAGTTTGCATAGTTTGCATCTTTATCACACTGCACAATTCCTCACTCACTGGATGGAAGCTTAAGTAGCTAGACCATCTCCAAGATGCTTCTGAATTATTCTAAAATCAAAAGTGAGAATAAACTTGGGCAACTCCAGGAAAATAGAAAATACAGGAGGCAAAAGGAAATAGAAATCTTCCCCAGTCAGCTCAGACAGCCAAAACCTCAGCTTGACAATGTAATGCATGTTCCAAGTACAGTCACATGTGCAAGATTCTTCTCATTTATGTTACTTTGTCACAACGACTTTTGCTGAGGAGTCCTTTTCAGCCCTGCAGCCCCTTCAGACATATTTGCTGAAGACAATCACAGCAAAATGTGAATGTTAGCCCTGTAGCTGCACATCATTACACAGATGCGAAGACAAATACAAGACGATTTTAGAAGAAAACTGAAGTGAAAAAGGTAAATGTGTTGTGACCTTAGATCGTATGCCACTATTTTCTGAAGTAATCTTTACCGAGTTCTTCTTTCCAGCTTCTTGATTCTTGTTTTGTTGAAAGTTGTACGTGGCTCCCAGCTCCTTCCTTCCTGGGTAGACCACTGGACACAGCCCTCCGTGCCCAGCCTCTCATGCTCCCATCACTGCAGAGTGTGTGCCTTCCTGAGGTCTGCAAGCATCACTGAGAAACGGGGACCAACGAGACAAATTTCCTCCTGACAAAAGAAGGTTTTTCTCCCATTGCATTCAGAGCATTAAGTTGCTCACTGGAATTTCAGCATTAAAACCATTATTATAAGACATCAAATGTCTTTTGTATTAGTATAATAAAATGATATAATTATCTCTTGTCCATGTACAGGGAGGAACTGCAGTTCCAGAAGATCTGTTGAGCTTTGTGGTCCCCTCCTGCCTTTATTTTTTCTGGAAAGGAAACCAGCTGGGACATCACAAAGAAAATAACCTACCTCTGGAGCTGATATTGATACCGCACTGCATCTTAAATGTTTCTCTGCCAGAAAATTCCTCTGACTTTTGCTAAGAATAGCCAGCAGAAAGCTGGCGGAAAGTATCATCATTATTTAATGACTGCAAAATAACAGTCTGTTATAGGTATGCTTAAGCTTTGCAAACCATCAAGAAAGACTGGAATTTGACAATACATTGGAGGTAAATGGCTACTAAGCACATGAGTGCATTTTATTCCACAGAGAGGCTGAAAGTCAAGGAAAGATACAAAACAAAGTCTCCTTCCATAACACAGTTTAGGTATGGTTGCAAAGGGCACATGCATTTCAGCTCTGGTTGAGATTTGTGTTAAAATGGCCTCCCAAGGGTATTTCTCTTTGGTTCTACCTATTTCAGTTTTTGTAGTACATCAAATTCCTCTTCAATGAACAGAAGGAAAAAGAAGACATCAAACTATCCTCCAGGTGAGAACACTTCATCCCATTAATGATCAGGTTAACTCAGCTGTGCTTCCTGAAGCTTCAGTTCGAGAGGGAGGTAATCTTTGTGGAGATAACATCATCTTTGACATAGCTGTGATATTTCTGCAGTGGGTACTATTATGCACAAGGCAATCCAAGTACTTTAAATACCTTTGAATTTGTAGGTATTTGTTGCTAGGGAATGTGCTCCAGGAGGCACCGGTGGGGAGAAGAGCTTGCAAACTCAGCACAGCACAGGCAGCTGTGGGACTCGCAGAGCCCACCAGCACTGCATCAGTCCTGCAGAGCTCCAGATTTTGGCAGCTTTTTGGGGTCCAGGGTTTTAAAGCAGCAATCTTCTGTCATTTTAAAACATAAAATGGAGACTGCAGATAGCATTCAACTTCATGAAGTGGATCAGCTTTAAAAAGCAGCATCATAAACCAATATTAGTGCAGTCCCAAGTTTACTGCGTCTCAGTGGTTTACAAATAAAATTTGTTTATAAGCTGTTTATAAGCTTTTAAAAAACATTCTCTTGTGGCCACTGCAAATCCAGCTTAGAACCTGCAAATCAAACCTGCAAACCTTCAGCACATAGCAGATGTTAACGGTCGAGTTGTTGGCCTCTCCTCTACCTGCATAACATTTAAATAAGCACAAAAATACAGGAGGTGTAAGCAAGGACTGTCACTAGATTTGTAATTTAAACTAATTTCCTATTCATACAAACAACACTGTTTTCCAGAATAAAACCCTGATTACTGTCTTACAGTCATATTGGTTCTGTAGGAGGAATAAATAATAGTAAAACCTTAACTGCCATTAAAGTAAGCAAATAGGATTGCAGTACAGGAAAGAGGTCCACAGAGTAAGTGTGTGCTGCTTTGATCTACTGCTTTCAGAAATACAACACACGTTAAATTCAACTCCTAAGTGGAAAAAGGTCAGCAGGCAGAATTTCCACAATAAAAGCTCTGTGGTTGCAGGTGTTCAGTTACATACATCATCTCCTCCCCTGAAGATGAATACCAGGATTTGTGATCAACTTGACACAAAGGATTGTACTGCTCACAGCAGGATTTATTTACATTTACTCTGAGAAGGATGCTCTTTCCCTCCCTCTCTCCCTCTCTCCAATATGGCCAGCAATATAGTAGTACCTGCACACTCTTGCCATTTGATCACATTTTCAGTAGCACATTTTACTTCCAGGACAGACTAGGATATTCTCCCACTTCTGCATAGTATTTCTTGACTAAAATATTTCCTACCCTGCCTTTGCCTTGATGCTAAAAAATTCAAGTTCAAGTTCCCACACTCTAAGTCTTGGGATCTAAACATCCTTGTGAACCATTTGCTGAATCCAGGGATCTATTTAGATTTTCTACCTGAAAGTCCACGCTGGATCTGAAAAGGCATTTGCAAAAAAGTTTGGTTCATGCATTTCCTCAACAAAAATTATATTAGAAAAATATCAAATTTAAGTTACTGTTTATCCTGTCCTTAAGAGCTGAAAAGGGGGCCAAGATCTTACCTCCAGATGTCCTGTATTTTACCATCCCTTTCTCCTGTTGCCATTACTTCCAATTCAATATAAACTTAGTATCCCAGGCAACTCCCCAGCTAAAATCATGGAAGCCAGGCTCAGAAGGTGTTTTCTTCCAAGTGACTGTTAAGCCCACTGGAGCAGTTGGTGGTCTGTCTCACATCCTGACATGTTCTTATAGCCTGCAAATGTGAGGATCCAGATCCTGCTCACCCTGTGTCTTTTCACAGGGACTCTCCTCCACACAAGGTTTTGCTCTAGGATTTCAGGATGGAACTAGAGGCTTCTTTTAAATTTCCTGGCCCTACTGTGTCCTGACTGTGATGCTCAAAAACAAACCCTGTGCTCAAGGATGCTCCAGCTGGTTTATAGCCCAGCGGTCGTCCATGACTTTACTGGAGGAAGAAACAATTGCTATCAAGGCAAATAAAAGGGGGTGTCCCATCCTCTCTCCACCCCGAGCAGCCGAGCTCTCTGCTGGGCTGGATGACTGCCGGGCCCTGGCAAGGCTGCAGGGCAGGGTAAGCAGAGACAGCTGACAGGCCACTTCTTTCCTTCACGGATTTTGGCAATTTTCTCCCAGCTGTCTTATGCTGCTGACATTACTCATCAATGAGTTTATGAGCTCAAAATAAAATGAGTGCTTTTGAAACCTCTCCCTCTCTTCTGCCACCTCGTTAACTCCCTTCCAGAGCTGCCATGCAGTTACACCAGAGACACCTCCTTGTGTCCAGCC
>VWZN01014773.1:701968-728505 GCA_013396955.1 Regulus satrapa
CAACAGCACACAGAGAAGTGCAGCATACCTCGGGAAAAAGTCTAGCTGCAGAGCAGATGACTATGACTGAAATAGAACTCATTGCTGATTTTGTATTGAATACAGCATTGTATACTAGAGCATGCTGGGCTTTAATAGATTGTCCTGACTTCCTTCATGATTTATGGGGAATATTCCTGCTGTTCCTCAGGCATAAACAATGAAGCACTCTAAGACCTACAGTTCCATCTCTTTGAGTTCTTGACTCAATGTAGATGAGACTAAAGCAAGATTTTTAGGTGGACTTCAGTTTGTTGTTGGTTTTTTGTTTGTTTGGTTTTTAATTTTCTGATTTGTAATACCCAAACATGTCTCTATACATTGTTAACTATTTACTGAGGAATTACTTCTGCTGCACCCCAGTAACATTGACTACAGGTCCACATAAGTCTCTGCATATTTGAAAGTATGAAGCATGATACTATATTTCTTACAAAGAGATGCTACTGTCATTTCTTACAGATATTACCCATGACATTGTGCCATATTACTTTATTAGCATTTATTTTTATAATCTCTTACCTAAGGAAAATATAATCCAGTTAATTGACAGCCCATGATTTTGCTTTCTTAAGAATTGCATTAATTAAATTCTTGCCATACACTAGCAGGGAAGCAGCACTGCACGGCTACAGCAGTCCCACGCCCTGCTGGCTTTCACCACAACATGTACTTTGCCACCTCCATGTTGACAAGACACACAGTTTATGCAGTCCTGTACAGCTGATACTTATCAGCTGTACCTGCAGACACAGGTGACCAAAGGATGGCTCCTTCAAGCTGGTGAACTCCACACCTGTTCTGGCACCGTCAGGAATCAAACCAATCCATACAGACTGGCGCCGCTACCAAGCACAAGAAGAAGCGTGTGGAGCTGCACGTTCAGACGGGGCACACGCAACCAGAACAGCAAATTCCCTGCCCCTGCAGTGCTGCCAGAGCCTGCAGGAGCCACAGCAGGGAGGGCTGGCCCCACAGTGGCCACAGCTTCCCCTGCCTTGGGCACCTGCAGAGTCCCCTGCCCATGCTGAGAGAACACCGCCGTACAGGACCTAGCTCTGCATGGGCACACGAACCTCCAGGACCAGAGCTACCCCCCAGAGCACCACAGGGGCCCCTCCTTGGTGCCCCCACAGCCACGACCTTCTCCCCGTGGTGGGGAACACGTTTCCCACATCTTCCAAGGTCTCTCTGAATGGGGCAGTGCTCTCAGCACTGTGCCTCATCTCCTTGATGTACTCTTGCTCTCCTGCCACCAAACTATCTTCTCTTCATCATTCTCAATTTCTATATATCTTTAAATAACCTGTTGTAAAGCTTGTCAAGACTCTGGCACCAGAATGATTTCAAATCTTTTAATCTAGGATTTTTGGGGGGTTTTAATTAATTTATTTCTGACCCATCTGTGGATATCCCACTCTTTCCTGATCTCTATTAAATATTTAGACACTTTTAAGATAAGCCCTTTTGCCAGAGAGAAAACCGACAGAGTTCAAACAGCAGTGGCCTGTTAACTGAAAAGATTATTCATAAGATACCTGAGCTTTAATGACTTTAAAAGCAATATTTTTCATATCATAAATGTGTAGAATTTTTCCATTAGAAAAAACTTATTTGCTTAAAGACTAATGGACTGAACTTGTAGGTTATGTATCTATCTCACTTTTCAAAAGTTTCCAGGATCATCATTTCACATCTAGATAGTTAAATCAGGGAGGGGCAAAAATCAGTGAGATATTAAACATGATTTACCTAGTACATTATTCAGTATGGAAGACTACACAAACCGCATAAAACAAAAACCTTTCTGAAACACTGAGAGGATGCTAGTAATCAAATACTTGCTTCTGCCCCTCCTGATGATGAGAGTGCTACGTACAAACACAATTTTAACAATTTTGCACCACCAAGCACAAAAGAAAGTTCATTCCTACAAAAATTCCTCCCCTGGAGCAGCTGGGTTCATCCACATTACTCTTAAGTGAAAGGAGCCAGATATGGTTTAGGAGCCTCTCTGTGCTGGTGACAATGTGCCCTGTCACCCACCTCTGAGGAGGCAATTCAGATTTTCTGCAGGGGCTCTGGGGTGGAGCCTGGTGCCCCTATTTGTTGCCGCTGAAGTTTAATTGCCGGATTTCTCACCTTATAAAATAGATTCGGTTTCTGCTTACATGTGAAGAGTTAATTTATGTCTAGTGCAACACGTGAATATGTTGCTAAAAATGTTTTAACTTTTTAAAACAAAGTCACTTGTGATCACATTGTGAACTGCAATGATTTCTTTTTTGATTAAGTTCCCATTACCATTTGACTGAATATACAGTTAATATTATTTCTTAAGCAAAATATTTACTGGGGGAAGGCAGGTACTATATATATGAGTTTTATTTAATATTATTTGTTTCAGGTGACAGTCTACTTTTAATGTAAACCTTACTTTTTTCATTAGAGAAACTATAGAGAGTATAAAACACAGCATAATAATCTAATCTTCTAAATTGATGTTTCTTTTCTTTAGGCTTACAATAGCATGGATCATCTGAAACATTGCCTGCATAAATGTATCATTTGTCACAAGCTAAAAACTGTCATCATTAAGTTGATTAATCAAATGCTGTTCTAAAAGATGGATTGAAACACAAAACACTCAGTCTAGTGCCATATAATGAAGAGATTAATTTGAAGCACAAGACAACCAATTTAGTATAACTCTATGCTCATGCTTTATTTAGAAAGCCATCAATTAGTATATTTTTTTCCTTGATGTACTATTTTGTCATTCTAAACAGTGTGAAGGCGATTTGCTCCAAAGTCAATTTGCTTTCTGTAAACAGAAAGGGTTAGTTAAGCATCTTCATGCTCTGCAATTCCACAAACTGCCATCTTAACATGGAGGGCACAAAGAAAATTAATCATGGGGTAAAATGAACAACAGAGTTATTCTTCTCAAGTTAGCACTAATTTCCTTTCAATAATGTAATTATAGTTCTGGTAGCAGGAGTGACAGTAAGGAAAGTCTCAAAAGCATTTCATTCCTTCATTATTTTGGATTTCTCTTCAGGATTAATACAGTCTATATACAGACTCAAGACTCTGCCTCAAATAAAGTTGCAAAGACACTTAGCTTTTATCATTTACAAAAGTGAAAAAAAAAAGAAAAAAGTGAGTTAAAATATCTTTTCCTGGCCCTTAGTAAAAATCACAGGGCTGTGATGGATTAAAAGCATGTACAGCACCTCTGCCTTTCCTTCGCCAAAGCTTGACATCTCAAGTGCTCTTAATAATCAGCATCTGGAAAAATACCATCATTTCATCATCAAATCATTCAACAGCACTGGCACAGTGCAATGAGTTGATGAGGCATGCCACAGACTAAGGCTATCACAAAGGCCACGGCCACAATGTGCCAGGCCGGGCCGTGCCCCTCTCCCGTGGGCCCACACGTAGGGCTCGGGCCAGGCCCCACTGGACCCTGCCCCACACAAGGGGCCGGGGACGGCAGCACGGGGCCTGGGCCTGGCACGGAGAGCCACAGTGGCTCACAGCAGTGGGCACGGCAGCGTGGGGCCCTTCACAGAGAGCCACAGTGGCTCGCAGCAGCGCTGCCTCACACACCTGGCGGCCCCACGGAGCCCGCCCCAGCCCGCGGTGGCACTCGCGCCACCATGGATCCCGAGCAGGCCACAGTGGCGTTCCCCGCCACGCTCACACATGGGCATGCACGGTCTCCTCATTACGCCAAATAGGGATTTTTAAAATGTTAACTTATCAAAAATACACTAGAGGAAAAAGAAACAGCGTGGATGTTACCCCCTACTAATGAGGCACTAATGCATAATTATTATAATACACACGCTTCTCTCCACAGAGGAATATTTATAAACACTGAAACAGTTGACTTCACACTGGAGTCATATGTACAAATTGGTTTTGCTCCTGCAGTTTGTGGGTTGGATTTGGGCTTTTTTCTTACACTGGTGACATTTAATGCCTTTTGTAAGATTATATGAAATAATTTAAAATACTTGTGAAACCTGGGCCTTCACTGTTCATGCCCTAAATGAGTATATAAACACACTACAACTAAAGGCATAACTGTTATTAAAGTACTCAATTACACCAGGTTTGGTTTTCAGAAGCCTGAGTAGTGGAGCTACCAGAGGAAAACCTGACATTAGCTGTGGCTGAAAGGAGCACAGGGAAAAAAAAAAAAAAAAAAAAATTAAGCAATGCTTTCCCCTCCCTATTCTCTCTCTCCTGTGCCCAGAAGTTGCTCATGGCAGACACAAGCAAAACTGCCAGAATGCCACCAGAGGTAGCTCCCACCATCTAAAGCCCACTCCCCAAGAGGATGGGGACCGGGCATCCTCACTCTCCTCCTCAGGGCAAAGGAATCCATGGCTGCCTGCCCAGGGATCCAAATGTGTATTCTTGCCATGTGGCCTTACCACCCTGTTATCTCCTGTTCAGTCAGCAGGACTGAAAATCCCGCAGGGTAAGTGAGGATCTCCACTGCAGGTGGAGGAGCGTCTCTGAAGGCCAGGTGGTGCAGGACAGCAGCAGGACCAACCTAGGTGTGCTCCACAGCACACCAGAATCACTGGCAAGCCTGCCTGCATCTGCGTGGAGTTTGGGGCCAACTGAATGGTTAAGTAAAAATAAATTTCCATGAACATTAAATGTTCACTGAATGATCCCAGTAAAGTACCTAAGTCGAGGAAGAAGAGTAGACCTAGCTAGGCAGAGAAGGCAGGGTTGTATGTAAATTAAAGCTGAATATCAATAAATTGCAGTATGTTAAAGAGGAAGACAGACACTCATCCCACATGCCAGTGCAGCCATCCTCTCTAACATAAATTTATAATGAAGTTCTCCATAATAAAAGCAAAATTCATTTAACTGGGCTTAGCTTATGGACCACACTAAATAATATTAACTAGGAAAACATATCAAGGAGAGTGAAATTAGGGATACAAAAAGCTCTTGTGGAAATGTAAAATATCAAACCACTATATATTTTTCTGCTGCCTAGATGTGCTGTACTTGAGGAAACATTCTCCATCACCTTGACAGCATGCTTCCTTTCTGTATACTGAAGTTTATTTACCTGAATTATTAATGCTGCTTTTGTTTGTAGCTATATCTTAATTTTCTTCTTTTCATTCACCTGTCATGATTGTTTTGATTCACATCCCAGAATGATGCACAAAATATTTCCTTTGGAAACACTGTAGTGTCACCAATATTTTTGCTCTGTTAACAGATTATTCTGTCTTCACAGTAAAACCAGATCATATCTTTTTTTTTTTTTCATGAAAACTGTCAATCACTGAGATTATGCTTTAAATGTATTGAGCGGATAAAAGATAGAATTTAAACTACATATCATATGTCAGCAGAGAACACCGAGTGCCCTGCAAATAGGGAAAGCACACAATTCTCTCCTTCTAAATGAAAAATATGCCCACAGCTGCAAATGAGATATCCTCAAACAATTAGTAATGATCATGACAAAATTATTTTGCATATGATGTAGAGTAATGCAGTTGCAGTTCTATATTTATTATTTGTAGAAAGAAGCAGAACTAAACCCTGTGGATTTTATTATACATTCAGTCTTATTTGTTGTTTCTTCTGCCTAGGTTAAGATTCTGGAGAACAGAAAGATACATTTATGTTTAAATGGCACTGTTTTACATATTAAGAGCTGATAAAAACGGAGATGAAGGATTGTGGTAATTAAAGAAACATCAAATGAATGTCCACAAATTTTATAATTCACAGGGGAAATAATGATGCTATATTGAGAGAATAGAAAGTTTTTGTGATATTGCTTTTAAAATGTGTTTTAAAGTTTCTCTTTGGGGTGCAGAGTAGAAAGAGTATTTTACTCATCTAGGAGTTACCTGGAATTTTTTTTCTTCCACACCCCTTTTTTCAAGTATAATGTCTAACCAACTTGTATACAAAATTCAAAAAGATTCTCCTGAACATACAATATGGAGACACCATATGTACAAACAGAACACAATTTCAAACAGACTAGGCTCATTGGAAAAAACTTTTTTTTTATTTGCCTTTGATTTCTTTCAGAAGGATAAAATGAAAGGGACAGTGATACATATTTTAAGCCCTGTGAATTCACAATGGGGCTTTAGAATAAAGAGGTAAAAACCTTTGAACTAAACAAAGGTCCATCACAGTGCACTTCTTTTTCACAAGCACCTTATAAAGAAAATTATGCCAGAGAGAGGGCCCAGCTGGCTTTTGCTACTACACCTCTCGTCCACAACACCCCAGCATCCTTCCCAGCCCCTATCAATCTCCTGTATGCCGTGTCATTGACTCCTCTTGGACCTGATCTCTTATCTCATAGAGCTGGTTTTTTAGTGGAATGCCCTGTGAAAGTATCCACTCATGAGCTTACATCTGAGTGTCTCTTTGTACTAAGCAAAGCCTGTAGTCTAGCAGACTGCATTAACTTGATTAAAGTAGGACCAGAGACAGTTACTTAGGCTCTTACTTTGCTCTTAGATTAAAGACAAGGAGGCCTCTTTCTCTCATGGTTTTTTTCAAAACTGCAACTTTCAAAAGGGTCAGCAAAAGACAAATGCTCTTATAACAGAAGGAAAGAAGCTTTTATAACAAATGATTTCTAATTGCTCCTTTGTTCCAAAAAAGACAGCAGTTATACCCACTGAAACATAACAATCCATCAGCATTTCTTGATGGAAAGCTTGTATATAGGGGCTGCAAAGAAAGAGCTAAGTTCCAGTAATTTCAAAAACATTATTTCCTTGTAAATAACGCCTTATTTAATCCACTTAAACCCAGAATGTAAGCATATATGTCTGGCTGTGCATAATAGTCTATTTTCACTAGTGGACCATAGAGCTATTTGTGCATTTCCTCCATTTCAGCTCTAAGGAGCACAACAGGGAAAGCGCTCTGACATAGGTCTTGCCTCCATGTATAACATTCAGATTCTATTATAATGCCATAGACTGGATTATTTCAAAGTTACAGATGCACAAGAAACGAAACAAGCAAACAAACAAAAACCCAAACAAACAACAAAAAAAAAAAGGCAGCTCACTTTTCATGCTTAACTGCTAAATTGGATAAAAATTCTGCAGAATGGATTTATATACTTTTCAGACACATTCTACTGATTAGCAGAGTAGTAATACTAGATTTTCTTTAAACACAATGTGCCAGTGTGCACCTGTTACCTGCATCCATGCATGTGTCTAAATGAAGCTTCTTATTTCTAGGTGATGCTCCAAGTTCATTCAGTCAACACCACAGTGGTCCTGCTCAGGCCACGCACGGTGCTCTTTGCATCAGCCTAGTTACAAGCTGGGCTTTGAGAGTGCTTTGCTCTTACTGTGGATGCCAGAAACAGTCATGAGCCTGAGACTACTGCTACAGAGCTGGGAAAGAGTTTTAAATCCCAGCCTAGTGTATTAAAGATGTATATCAACAATTTGGACAGGAGAGGAAAGGGTTTGGGTGGTACACTGCCTGCAATCAACAGAGGGGGAAAGCATATCATCAGTGCCATGCTCTGCAGGAAGGTGCTGCATCTCTTTAGCTGAGGCTCCCAGGAGATGTGGGTTCAATTCTCACATGGTTTTTGTTGCAACACCAATAGGGAGATATTGCAAAAGGTGTGTGGATGGTTGAGGACACAGAAACCCTAATGTATTTTGAAGACCCCAAGTACCTGACACGTAAAAGATACATTTGTTTTAAAATCATGATGGAATAAGAACCAGCAGAGGGAATGCAGGATAAGGCCCCTCTTATCTTGTGGTATGAAGTCATCTTCATTCTCACAGGCTCAGCTGGCTCTCTGCTTGGCAGATCACCTCTGCCAGCACCCAAAGGTGCCACCATAATTCCAGTGTCCCCCTCCATCAAGAGGACAGAATAATCCCCATTATGGTCACTCCTCCTGCCCTCCCAAACCTGAGAAACAAAACAAACCTTTGGCACCCCTACGCTCTGCTTAGCTGGCACAGCAGCCTCACTCCCTCCCTTTGGAAATAGGGAAGGTCACTTCTGGGACAGGAGCTATGTAGCTCCTCTGTAAAGTGCTGCAAAGATTTTTAAAAATAGGAATAATTATTACTGTTAGAATATAACATTATAATAAATAACGCAATGAGACAGCTAATGGCGCTTATTTGGGGAGAAAAACATGCAAACAAAAAAGTATTTTCCCCTTGAGGAAAAAAACACAGAACATTGATTACTCTTAAAGGGACCCTCTCAACTTACCTTTGAGGACTCCCATTGATCTCAAATCTGTTTTCTCTCACAGGCAAGAAAAAAGGTCAGTATTCTCTTGGCATTCTCTTTTCTTCAGTAGACTGGGCTAACAGGGATACTTTTATTTCAAATATGCACATGTACTCTGGTCTCAGTTTATGCCCCTCTGCATGTGCACAATGGCACTTTGAGAAACAGCCTTTCTTTCTATAAAGGTGTGCAAAGAGAATGATGACAACAATGTTCCCTTTGCTACTCACAGGACTTCTGTGTGTGATTGAAATCATACATATTCTCAGAGGGAGGAAAAAAAAGTTAAATTGATTTCAGGAAATCAGTTCAAGGGGCAGCAACTCTTCTGGGATCTCTAAGGCTGAGGGTAGCAAGGGTGCCAGCTAAGGTCCAAATTGGCAATGAAACACACAGATCACTATACTGATAAATACAGAGCCTTACTTCACAAAAATCCAAAACCAACAAAAAAAAAAAAANCGAGCAAGAATGTACAAACTTACATGTTTAGTTATAAGATTCTTTTAAAACCATTGTTAGCCAAAAAAGATTTCTATCACAACACAAAGTCCTATCTTTAGTTAGTCTTTTGGTAATTCAGCTTCTCCCAAATTCATCAAACAGGACTATATCATCAGGAATTCTGACAAAAGGGCCCCTCATTGTTGGGATGATTATCCATTGACAACTTGAAGAAACTTACAACACTGGTGACAGACTTAAGATAGACATCTCTGAGAACATCCAGGAAAGAGAAAGCAAATGTAAGAGGGTGCATGAGAGAAGGAGACTATAAGTATTTTCTCATATGAGTAAAGAGAAGAAAATTGTACCTGGCAGTATTGTGGAAAGTGGAGTTGAGGTCCCTGGTGTCAGGATTGAACCTGCTTGTTTTCCCTCCTTTCCTTGTACTTCTCTCTTTTGATGTCTGTCGATCCCATAGCTATACAGGAGACCTACACTGATTCTCATGGACCCTTCTTAGTTGCACATGTGCTAAAAGTAAGGGGCTGTAAACTAAAAGCATTGGTTTAGGCAGTACCATCAGAAGCTAAAAAAGATTAATGCTGGGCTGAGCCAGTGGAGCAACAGATGCCTTCTCCCACAAGCACAAAGGAGGTGCCAGAGTGATCACTTACCTCAGAAATCACATAGAGAAGGATCATCCATAGTTACCAGCTCTTTGCAGCTTTCTGGGCTTGCCCACAGAGGGAGACTTATTAAGCATATTCAGAAGGCAAAATGCCCAATGGCGCATTCCTGTCCCATACCTATTACAGGGTAACAATCCCTGAAGTGACAAAGGACAGAAGCAGACTCATTCAGGAGCATTTAAACTGACTGCTGATCAAGCCCATTTATCTTCTTTAAAAACTGCTTACAACTCCCACCTTATTCACTCAAGGCATCTGGCTTTACACTGCTCTCCTGCTCCAGCAGCTGAGCTGGGAGTCAGTGCATTGCCTGGCTCTGCACAGGGAGCTCTGTGCTCCAACCATTCCCATTAGGAGAGCTGTAGGAAGCATCTGGACCAGGGCAGGTTGTGAATAGGAGCCCTGGGGGCTGGCCAGGGACCTTAAGCACATGAAGGTTGTATCCCGAAGCCTTGATGTGGGCCTACCTCAGCTTAAGGATCCTACTCTGGACAGATATTGCCTGCCCTAGTGAAGGATGTGGGGGTCCAGCTCCCCAAGTCTTGTTCCCATTCTTCTTCAAAGCCTCCAACTTTGTACCTAGGGCAAATCCCATGGACATATGAACTCACTCAAATATACCAGCCATGGTCTTTCTCCAGGCACTTTAAATACCAGGTCAAGAATGTGTTAGTGGTTGCAAGGACCTCCAGCCTTCTTCCTCCCAGAGCTCGTATCTACAGCCAGACAGCCTTCTGCTGAGCCACCCCACCACATACCTGGAAACAGCTTCCATTATCCAAGAGCTCCAGCAACATCCTGGAGCTGGGGAAGATGCTTCTTCAGCCAAGGGACCCATGGGGAGAATATGCACAGAGCTGGAGTACATTTGGGCTGGAAAGTGATTACCTCACCCAATCCCACTCCACCAGAACAGGGCCACCTCAGGCCCTGCTGTGCCTTCTACAAGACTGCTCCTATCTGCTGCCATGAAATTTAGCCAAACCCAAGTGCTTCATAAGGCAAAAACCCCTTTTCGTAGCTGTATAATTCACCTATTCATTTTGGCTTTCACACCTTCCTGCCTGCATTTGCTGTGAAGGCAGCAGAGCTGGTGCACAGCATTTTAGTGAATTGGTTGCCCAGGTTTTATTTTAGTCTGAAAGCAAAATGATGATAAACACATATGTGTAATGTAGCACAAAGGCATGTTTACTGAAGCATGCCACCATGATGCTCCAGTTAAAAAAATAGCAAGCAACAAATCTGTTTCATACCCAGCCATACATTAGAATCCATATCTAGCTGCTATTTAGATCATGACCAGCATAGCACTTATGGGTTTACATTACAGTCCTCTAATGTGTCTCCACAGCAGCGGATGGCTAGGGGTTAAAAATTGTGTGCCTGCATGTGCATTGTTTCCGTGTGTATGTGTCTGTGTGTGAGCATGCTTGCTGCAGGCTTTAAATAATATTTTCTAACATTTCTTTGAAATTTCCTTAATTTACAGTCACTGAGAATGAGGTTTCAAAGCGAGCACTGAGAGCAAAGCTGTTCCTCAACAGACACTCATGTAAATATGTTACTTTAAAAAGAAAAAAACACAGCCCTTTCCATCTCTACCAGTGAAATGGCTACAAATGGGCTGCCATTAACTTTTGTTACTTGAGTAGGTGCCTGTAAAGGGCCAGGTGGTGTTTATGCAGATGAATGAGCATGTTACAATGTGTTCTTCCTTTTGGATAAAACATTAGCGTATCAGATGTGACAAATCAGATGTTCATCTTCCGCACTTCTGCATTATTTTACATTGAGAATTAGATAATGTGCTGGCTTAGCTTTTTTCTTCGTGGTTTCCCCCCCCCCCCTTCTTCTCCTCAAGAATAATTTTCTACATAAAGTTCTTCCAACACTCTGCATAATCATAGTCTCACCGTATGTCTAACCAGCAAGGTATTATGGTAATTGTGTATTTCCAGGTAGCGGGCTTTGCATCAGATGGAAGTGAACATTGTTTAACACACTGCATAATTATTGTGAAATGGAAATAATGGACCTCCATGTTCAGGGGTTTTTTAATTCTGTTTCCCTACCAGAGTAGCACATAATTCTTGTGTCTCCAGCAGCCACGGCAGTAAGATAAATATTAGAATGTCTTACAACCAGGGTATGCAGATAATTGAATCCTCAGTTCAGTGGCTAAACTGGGGGGGGAAAAAAAAAAAAGAAAAAAAAAACCCTTTCGTTTTAAGCTGACAAGAAGAAAAGGTATTTGGGTTGCATAAGAGGAAGAAATAAATATTATTTTTTGCTTATGACTATTTTAGTTGTATTTAGCCAAATCTGGTGTCAGAACATGATCCTTAGATCTGAAAAATCAGAAGTTTTAACTTAAAAAAAAAAATGCCCAAGCTCTTTTATTATGTCATTTTGTCTATTTTTGTATACTTGAAAACATTTGAAGATTTCAGTCTCAGCCATCAGGAAGCGGCATTTTTAATGAGCAGATTACGTGCCTGAGATATCTCACTTCACTCTGATTCAAATGTTCAAAATTAATTTCAAGTCTCTCTGACAACTGGACTACAACTGTCCTTCCATTTTTATGTTATTTCTTTACTCTGTCAAATCAGGGCGGTTTTCCACTTTGAGGAAGTTGAATATATTCACCAAATGAATAGTCGTGGCCCATATGCCCTGTGTATTTTGCTTTTAATTTTCCTTAAAGGATTGGTCTCTGGATAGTTACTCTGCCCTGGTCTTAAGCCTTGCATAGATCTAATTCTTTTCTTTACCAGAAGCATAAACCAGTCCAGGAGGAAAAGTAAGGATCCACAGTTCCTTGTGCTGGACAAGTGTAATAATAGCACCCAGCATAGCTAAATCTAGGTACATTCCAGGTGTGGGTCAAAATCTATACCATGGAAATTCAGTTGACGGGAATAATAAATTGGAGGCTGATTGCAGTAAAAACACAAATTGTGGCTCCAAGACTAGTCCAAGACCATCTACCTGTGTAAGGGCTCAGCAGACCCCATGGTTGCAGACAGTCTTTGTTGCACATGGGTTTCCCAAGCACCGCCTGTGGGAAATGAGCACCCATGGGGTGCTGCAGGGAGGTCTGCATAGCAGAGCCAGCCCTGCAGGATTTGTATGGGAAAGAAAGACCAGGCTTTCCTTGCATCACAGAAACCTTTTCTTGGCAGAAAGGTGAGTCCCTCCAGGGGCTAAAAATTCCTCAATTTGCCCAGAGTCTGGCTTAACCTCAGCGCAAACAAATCATGGGACTAGAAAAATTCTACCTGGGCGAAAAAAAAATTCTACCTGTACTTGTTTTTTAGTATTAAATATATGCATTTATAGTTTGCTGAGCTTCACTTTATTTGAGTGACACCAACAGAATACACAACTGCTCCAGTTAAATGCACAGCTCATTTCTGTCTACATCTTGTAGGCAACATGTTCAAATGTATTCAAAATCAAGGCTGCAAAAGTATTTCTCATCATCAAAGACAGCAGCTTTAGTTCTCATAATTGTGTTGTTTTGTCCAAGAGAGGATAAAACAATGCTGCTGGGGGACAGCAGTCACAGTACCTGTGTGGTCTGACTTCATATGTCACACAGCCAATCCCAGCACAACTGCTGCATGTGGCCCCATAAGGATAACCTGAATTTAACTTCTGGTCACAGAGGAGCCTCAACACACCCTAAAAGCCACAAGCTATTAGTTGGTCCTTGGTTTGGCCACCCCAGTCTCAGGAGCTGGTATTGGGCAGCCTGCGGCTCTTAGCAGCTCCAGACCAATTTAGAAAGGATTGATTTTATCTCCCTAGTGAGTGAAAAAAATCTCTAGCCAAACTATTGATAATATGACAGACTACCACTGGACTCCAGTTTGGAGGGGACTTTTCATTAGGAGCTAAACATTTTCAACCAGGTGAGGATGTCCCTCTAAATCTCCAGGTCTCTCTGATATGTCAGGAAGTGCCCACTGAGTGTCACGGTGGGGGCAAGCACAGAGGTGTCTGTGCAGTTGCAGGCTGGGGGACGTGCCAACAGCATCCCTCACATCGCTGGGACCCTGCACAGGCCAGCACCTGGAAAGATGGCCAGCACAGACATCTCTGTTCTCTCCAAAGGAGTCATTCACATCCTAAGGATTCTGAGGAGTCATTTTTCTCCTTTACTTCCAAGTGCATTAACCAGGCAAGACAAGTAGCATCAGCATCACCCTTGAATGGACATTTCCTCTACAGCACCACTCTGTCTGTGCTGCACATTTGTTTGCACCCTACCTTCTTCTGGGATTAATAAGAGAAGGCTTTGCATGTCCACTGCTTTCTGATCTAGCCCTGTCCCCAGCACCCAGCTCAAATAAACACAAGAGGAAAAGCTCATCCCATGTCTCTTACCTGGAAAAGACCCTCCCTCCAAGTATCTCACTATTCTGTGGCTGGGATTCTTCTTGGGGAAGGAAGTGATTGTGTTCTACAAGTTTCATCAGTACCAATGACCTTCTCATCTCTGTGAACGTGTCCAGAAAATATGGACGGGGCAAGCATGTCCTCCTCTCACACCCAAAACCAAATGTTTACATCAGAGAACAGCCTCACCCACACAGATGTTGTTTGTTGTTTAGGGAATCTTACTGTCAAAGACTAACAGTTATCTTACTCTCCAAAGAGCTTTGCCACAATGTGGGCCAGGATCTTTTTTCCTATTCTATGTGACCCTGGCAGCAGCACTCTGTTTTCAACTTACTTAAAGGAAGTGCTGCTGGGGAAAATATAATTAATGAAAAACAGCCATCATTTTATCTTCCTGTACATCACTGTGTTGGTTTTACTTTAAAAAAAAATAAAAAAAGAAAAAGAAATCAAACAATAAGAGCTATCAATCCCCATCCATGACTTACTCAGATTTGGTTTAACACTGCAGGTCTCAGCATGCATAACTCTGATTTCTGCTAACTGGTCTCAGTCTAGTATTTTCACACCTTTTTTGTACTAAATGCTTACAACTGGTCACTCCACTAGAAACTGTCACCATTACACCTTTATTTTGAATTTTAACAACACAAAAAGTATCTGAAACGAATCTCAAAATAATAATCTTTTATTGTTTGCATTGCAATAAATTCCTGCAAATGCAACCCATTATCTTTTTATACAATTAAACACATAATGCCTAACTGTTAAGGTATCAGCCCAGCTGGGTACAGATGCAGTCTGCTGCCAGTCTGAACAGACCTCGGCTGTCTTTTAATAATTATCTGAATAAAAGAAAAATGATGAAGTGCTGTAGTTTGCTCATCCAAACTGGTAAAAAGCTGTTTGCAAAGAATAACTACAAGGGGAGTGAGACACTGGGCTTTGCTAATAAATAATTCTCAGAAATATCAGTTCTCAATTTACTACTTGTACACCATGGGCCAGTCAAAACTTGCCGGATGAGCCAATTTGCCACAGCTCTTGTTTTGAGTCTTTGTGAAGCTGCTGCGTGAGCACAGTGGGGGCTGCTTGCATCTATCCCTGGAGTCAATCAGTGGGCCTTTGTTTCCCGCTGGTCAAAAATATCAGGTGGCTTTGGGAGTCTAATTATCAATGAAAAATTAAATTCAGTACAGGAACATAGCCAGGAGTTGCCCCCTGCGCTCTGCCCTCATTCATGGGGTGTGAGTATCAAGATATTTGTTATAATTCAAAATGCATTCAGGCCAAACTGGGAACTTCAGGGGTGGAAAAGACAGAAACCTAAATGTGAAAACAAGAGTTGAGAACCTCACAGGCAAATCAGCAAATTTCTCCCTCTATTCCCTTAGCAAATGGGGTGTGAAGCTCTAATTATGCAAAAAGCTTTCTCCAAGGCGCCGCCTATAAGGAATTTCTCCTTGGGAATCGATTAAGCCAAGTATTGTGATATGTGATTCCATTGTGACCATGTGATTCCATGACTTTCTGGCCTTGGGGAAGTTTGTAAGTCAAATACACTACCAAACCAAGATCTAGCTCTCTCAAAACTGGAACAGGCAGAAGCAGAGACACCGGTCAGGGCACAGAGGTGAAACCCCTCAGAGGAGGAGCTTTTTGCTCAGGGACACCTGTTCAGCATTGCAAATCACCGAAACCAGAATAAGTCAATGTAAACAATCTCCGCATGAGACATTATGAGTAGAGGACAAGACAAAGCCACAAGAAATAGTATACAATGGACAGGTACAGGTGTAATGCCCGTCCATCTCCCATTCAACATGCAGAGACAAGCCAGGCATCTCCGATGCTTGCCATGGAGCAGGTCTGGCCTCCTGCTTACACTGGCCTTTCTACTTATTTGAGTTGTAAATCAGTGCAGGTAAACTCACCTGAACATGGCAGACTGTTTCTTTACCTGTTGATTTCTTACTAACAGTCAACACTCACGATTTTTCACAAGGGGTGAATCCACTGCCCGAAAGGACAATAACCTCTGAAGCAGAAAGGAAGGCATAACACAGATCTGTGGGAGCTAATAGAAGGCATTGGCTCTGCTTCTTCCCTGGCCCATCATCGTCCTTGCTTTTGAACACGGATATGAAATGCTCCCACCTCTCCAGGTCATGGGTGAGATGTCATTTGGAAGGCTGTCCTCACCCACCGATGGGAAGGGCTGCACACAGCCCCCGGGAAGGACCCCTCCCAAGGCACTCCCACCAACACCATCAGGCTGAACTTGATCTTCTCCCTTCACAGATACTCTTGGTAAAAGTCATGTTGTACCCAAAGAGGAAAGCATACACTATTCATGGGGGCAGGGTGCCTCTGTCTATTTGTGTACCCTATGTCACACATCTATTGATTACAAGATGTATGGTTTTGCTTAGGAAAACTGATGTATCAGGACTATAGGATCCTGGGACAGAGAGGCTTACAAAAGCAAACAGCAGAAGAAACTGAGACACAGTGCTGATAAGCAGCAGTACAAACATGGTTGTATCAAAGTAATGCGATTCTTGAGGCCCTAAAACCATATATGCAGCAGCACAGCAAGGAACCATGCCAGAAAACTTCAGGTAGCTAAAAACCTTTTCTGTCAGAGTGATTTCTCCCCCAAAAATGCATAGAAGTAAAAAGATCATAATTGTTTCACATCTCAAGAAAAGACAGATCTGTATCACTCAGTTAATATGCAAATATGTTAAATTAGTCCAGATTAGCTTTCCTCTGTGCCTGGGTAGTAGATGTCCTTGTCCTCCCAGTACCTTTCTTTTACTGCAAGAA
Organism: Regulus satrapa; assembly: GCA_013396955.1. Lineage (NCBI taxonomy): Eukaryota > Metazoa > Chordata > Aves > Passeriformes > Regulidae > Regulus > Regulus satrapa. The sequence goes on from VWZN01014773.1 coordinate 718,687, forward strand.
AATTTTTAAGTGTTTAGTTAAAACACCTTCAATCTGCAAACCTTCCTAGTTATGCACCTGGAAATTACTTCCAGTTCCTCCATCCCTGGTGTACAAGATGAAGCATGGCAACTGCTCAGAACTCTCAGGACAGAGAGCTTTTCTAGAGCAATTTACCCAAAGGAGAAAGCTGTCCACCAAGCAGAGCACCCGCCTTCCCACCCGATTTTGACTAGTAGAATACTATGCATTCATATTTATTTTGATTAGCCATATGTGTTGGACACTAATTTTTGTTATAAAGCCCTCGGAGACTGCATTATGAACACACAGCAAATCAGAGTAGTGGAAGGGTAGAAGCGGCTGAATAGAAGGTTCTTTTTCATTCACGGTTTAATTACAATTCCTGGTTGCCTCTCCTCTCACTGGGAGCTCAGTGGCAAACATTAAAGGCCTTCTGCAACACATGAAAACCCAATCCTACAGACTTTTACTTGCACACTGCTGTCACAGGGCTGTTCTACAATTAAAGGGTATTCACACAAGTAAGGGATGATGAGTGTACGGAAGCACTGCAGCATCAGCTCCAAAGCTGGCTCCTGCCCCAGCAGGATCTGCTGACAGTTCATCCCCCTGCGCCTCCTCTCTGCACTGGCTGCTCTTCTCAGGAATTGCAGCCTTGGACTTCACCAGCCAAACTTGGCTAGATAAATATGGATAAAGTTGTTCTTACAGCAGGGAAAAACTATCAGAAAAAATGTTTTGAACAAATGCATTTCAAGATTTTTGGCCTTTCTGCCATAAAAACTGAAACAGCTCAAGATAGTTTTAAATGCTGTTTAAGGTTGCATCACACATTTTTACATCATAAATTATTAAGTGACTTAATGGACAATGCATTAGAAGGAAAACAGGCAAATTACAGAATAATTTAACTGTTGCAAAGAAACAGAGCAACTTGCAGGACGTAAAACACTCTATTTCGACACAGAATGCCTGAAGCTAAAGCAATTAAGGCTGCAAAATATTGCCGGCTGACATGATGTGTATGTAAATTTGTCATTCATTGGCAAGGGTTTGTAACAATCACAGTAATGTGCACAATAAAACAACCATGTGGTATAAAATGCTTTCTGCTAAGAGTACTTGGAAAAGAGTGCTTATGTATCATTTAAGCATATGGCTATTATACATACAGTAGTAGTTTATTACAGAAGATCCCACTTCAATACTGGTAGCTCAAACAAAGACAGCCCTTTGAAATATTATTTAACATTGTTTGTGTGCAGGATCATGAAGGAAATATTTTTTAAGTTCCTTTTAAGACCTACTGCTGCTATTGTAAGGTTTTCACCAGATATTCAAATTCTAGTGAATCAGCCCCTCCACACTAGTTTAAAAAAGCTCACAAAGCCACTGTACTTTGCCAGAAGAGTTAGCAAAGAAAGAGACGCGTCAAAAACACCAATACTTATGTGGTTGGGTCCATTATTTTCTGTAAAAGGGAGAGCAGTGAAAGAGGCAATGAGACCTTTTGAGCCCCCATCAAAAGCAGTAGATTTAACTATAGGTGTTTCTCATCTGTACAAGCTGCCAACTCAAGGGCAAGGGAAGGCCCACAGTGCCGAGTGCAAACCCAACTCTTTGGGTGCCCGTGCTCCTCCCCAGGAAGGTGGAAGGCAGGAGTCATTTGTTCACCGAGATCTTTGCAACAAGGCGGGTAACGCCTTACAGCTTCTGCTGTGACCCCATCAAGAAAAAATAAATGCAGTCCTGAGGAACGTGGGGCAAATCCCAAGCCCTTTATTACATAAAGAAGGGGAAAAAAACCAAAGAGAGGACACTGGAGGAGTCTCAGATCACCTCAGATCCATGTGCTGCTTTCCATGCCCCAGGTGCTGCTGCTGCTTTTCCAGCTCTCTCCTCTACAGGAGCCAGGAGAGCACCTTGGGCTGCCTCGGACATGCTTGCACATTCCAACCCTCTTTACAGGCAAACAGGCAACTTGGGCAACCAGTAGATGAAAAATACAGGGGACAAGCACAGATGAAAACAAACATGACACCCCACATAAGGAGCCCTGGATTTCACTATGGCCCCAATGGGTACATGGAGGTGCCAGGGTTCCCCGTTTCAGCTCATTTGCCCTGATGCACATCTTGCCAGCACAGCTCCACACTGCAAGCCTGTCTTGATCCTCCCAGCTAGACCCGGGCTCCTCAGCAACAGGAGACTGCTGAGAGCAAACCCTTCTCCAGCCAAACCTCCCCATGCATCTCTGCAATGTTGTCCCAAATTACATCCTTCCTTTCANTTCCAAATTGCTACATGCCACCTCCAGAACTTCAGCAGCTTTTGTTTTTCCCATAATTTTGTTGATGAGGAGAATTATGCCCTCGCTCTTTAGATACAATTTAAGGGACACTTTTTCTTTGGAATGCAACAAACTTTTGTTTTAAATTTTTGCTCTAGGCCACATTTCGGGAAACCATCCAAAAAAACTACACCAGGCTTTCAATGGAGTGAAACATGGGATTTTCCCAAGACAAGACATTACCGCCATATCTATTGTCTTTGAACATCCCATTTGTGACGTACAAAAAAGGAACAGATACCCCAAAGGGTTTTTCTTTTTGACAGGCAAGAGTGAGGTGAGCATCTCCCTGGGATGTCCCTTTCCCTGCACTGTATCCTGACAAATGTGCCTTGATGAGGACAGTGACACTGCAGAAGGAATTTGGGACAACTGGATTCCACCATGGGGGCTGCAAGCAGAGACTGAAGCCAGCATCTCCTGCCTTCCCACCAAAACACCAAGTTCAGCCAATTAAAAAACCCAAATGTGGAGCTGCGCAGGTCTAGCCTCTTCCTCTGGCCCTCTGGGCAGCTGTCGCTAGAAAATCAACATTTTCAAATGCTGTGCCAGGGCAACAATATCTGGCAAATGATGATGCTGTAGCAAGTTCCTTAATACATTATCTGTTTCTGACCCAACATCCTCACCCATTCTTTTCAAGTCCCTGTCTTGTACTTTGATCCCAAAGGGTAAGAGAAAGGCTGAGGGAAGAGGGTGAATTTTAAACCACCTCTCCATATAAATAGAATAGGTTATGCATTCCTTTCTGAAGTACGGTATTAATCCCAATTGTGCCATAAAATATATATGACTCACTTGAGCCTTGTTCTCTGGTGAGTTATGAACTATTATGTCACTCATGGGATAAGTATTATGTCTCTTAAGAGACTATCATCTTTCCTCTACTTCATAATACAAAACTTCATTGAAACCTGCCGTGCCTGATATAAGCAACTTCTCATCATGCACATTAAACCTTTTTTCTTTCACAGCTTCATTCATTTAGCTCATATTCACGTCAGGATGAGTTCTTTCAGATGCAGCATAAGCATAAATTAGTATGTAAGAGAAGTAGTCATTTAGCAGAATTTTTTCTTTAATAAATCTGGTGATATTTATATTTCATCACAGAGCAGAAAGATTTTTTTTTACACATTTAAAGATTTATTCCTGTAGTAAGTATCCAATTAATGGGGCTTTAGCATGCAGACAGGATTTGTATTTATGCTGAAGAAAATATGTTCTCATTATAGTTTTATTCTCATGTTAGATTTATTGTGGGTTTCACTATAATTTATTTGAGTAGCTCTGTTTTCTAATTCTTTATATTTACATGTCTTTTCCAACAAAAATAATAATACATAAATAATACCTGACAACACTTTGCAGATTTTCTCTATTTGTATGCTTCAATTCTCCAAGCATCTTGGAATGGAAATGCTGTGAACTACAAAGGAAATCTCTATGTGATCTCTATTACATGAAAAATTATCATTTTTATATCCTCTTCACTCTGCCAAGTTCTTTCCAAGTTTCTGTTTGCAGTGCATGAAAGTAAGCAAGCAATGGTCGCAAACCCAAGTAGGAATACTCACTACATACACTTTTATTTTCAATGTGTTGCTGCAATTAGCAGTGTCAGAGGACAACCCGCTGCATTGCAGCAGAGAGCTCTTTCCTATTTACTGGCACAGATATTTTTCCATAGGCTTCCTGGCTTGCTGCTATGGGATTTATGATAACACAATCCTACCAGTGCTATCCTGCAAACTACTGCCAAGAACAACGAACACTGCCACTAACACTTGGCCTAGTCCCTAACCCAGCCCTTCCACCAGTGTGCAGTGGGATGGGAGCTTGAAACTAAAGAGGGACCCGCCTCACGGTCACCTGCCAACATTTCCAGCATGAGAAGATCTTACGCTGAGCAAGTTTCCACTCATGCTGCATCTCCTGATGGAAGGATTCCTAAAGGGCTCTGTACAGCAGCTTTCTTGTGCAGAGCTTTAGGCCCAGCACTGATCCCAGCAGGTCAGACTGACAGCAGCCAGGCAGGGCACGGGCACTGTACAGCGGGAGAAGGCAGCTGAGTACACTGCAGACATAACTCTGTATGCAAGAGCCAAATCTGGCCAAGTGCTGTTGCAGTAGATGTTGCTTTCATTTTGCAGTGTACCCTCTGCTGGGAAAAAAAAAATTACTTTGTGTTAGATATCACATCTAATTATTCCTGTTGGGCTGGCCCAGAGAAATGTCAACAGTGCATTGTAAGTGCTAATTGGGGTGTCCATGCTCCGCAGTAGATTTGGGATACAACACCCAAGACTGGGGAGGTTAAGCACGCTTTAGAGCACTGTACTGTAATGAGCTTAGTCTCCATGGAAGAGGCACAGCTTTGCTACACACACTTTGTGCTGCATTGCCCAAGCCACGCACCAACGCGCTGGCTAAAGCAGCCTGCCCCTGGCCACCACCAGTGGCCAGGAAAGGTGAGCAGGATTCCCAAGGCATGCTGCCGAATGCTTGGCAAAACAGACTGAGGTGGAGGGAGAAGGAAAGAGGGAGAAAAGAAGGAGGAAAGTAAAGGGGGGGGAAAGGCTGTTGAAGAGTGAAATAAATAAAAAGTTGCCAGTGTGCTTACCTTGCCTCCCACTGTTTAGGCAGAAAAGCTCGCTGGTTTTTGGACTCACATGATATAATATGGATTGAGCTGTCACTGCCTACACTGGGGCTCCACTGGAGACACACGCTTTGCTGCCTTTTCCGCAGACCCCCTCATGCTTCTGAAGAAATATTAATCCAACCTTATTTCAGAATTTCTAGTCCAGAAAAAGACACATTATTTTGGTATAGGGACAGTGATGGTATGTGAGCCCACAGAATCCAGCCAAATTACCAGTGACAAATCCCCAAAAAGGATTTTTTGAAAGCCTTCATTTTCCATATTGCTCTTTCCTGCTTTAGAGCACCAGTTGGAGGGAAGCTACCTGTTCCCTTTACAGTGCTGGGGTAGCCGTGTCTGCTGTGACATCCCACCCTTTTCTGTTCTCAGCACTGTTTCATCATTTTTACCAGGCAGTCCTTAAAACTTTCAGGAATTCTTTTTGCTAGATCTTCACATAATGAAACCAAAGTATTTAAAACCACAACATCCCTGCTAGTCTATTGGGCTATAAAGCTGATAGGGATCTACTCCAAGCCCTTTTGTGTCATGAGGAAACCATTTTTGCCCCTCAGTGCATTTTTTGCCATTTCCATGGACAGTGTTGCATCAAGTCCTGTTTTAAACAAACCCTACAACAGAGTGTGACTCAACAGAAACAACCTTCGAGCCTGAAACACTGTACTTGTTCAGATGTTGAGGCAAGAATATGAGAAGGAAATCTGAAAGACCATTGTAAGGACAAAGATGAGGCCTCAGATGTATTTTGTGTCTCACACAATTCTGCCAGCATTATTACCCCGTATGCTAATGCAGAAGAGGTAGGCAATTATTCCCAAGCTTGCTTCATTTTACCTGTTCTTCCTGACCTCAGATTAAATGTAACAGTGCCAGACTCTACAGACAGTATAGGGCAAAAATTCACAGATAGACTGTCAGCAAAGGGTTGTGCTGAATCTGGGAACAAGGACTGGGGAGGGAATTGCAGGAGAGGTGCTGGCTGAGAAACTCTTTGAGCTCTTGTCTGGATCCTTCCAGAGGGGAAGGCATACAAGAAGCTGCACCTCTACGATGTGTATTCAAACAGAGAGATGAAGCTGCTCTGAGACAACCCACTAAGGGCGGGATTTGCCAAACTGTTCTCAGTGGTGGCATCCTGATGTTGGTCACCTGGGAAATTCTCTTTTTTAAGGACATTAGCCTGAGGGAGCAGCTCCAGTTCCTTTTATTCACTCCATATTCATCAAGACCAGAGCAGCTGAACAATTGAACCAAATTCTGGTAATAGGTGTTTTACCCCAGTCACATGTGAAACAAGTCATAAGATGTTGGCTAAGCTGCCCACCCACCCCAGATGCCCAGATGTACCCACACACTGCTGTGTGCAGATTCAGAGGCAGATGTTGTTGTGCATGTTTTTAGAATCATACCAACCATGAGGACACCTGTGCTTCGTATGTGAGAGGTATTTGCACATGCGTGTCAAGCTGGAGAAAAGGCCACTTGAATTTACATGGGAGTGTAACAGTGTACAAATCTCTGCATTTCCACTGCAAGGTTTAGGAGAGAGATACACGTCAAACAGCTGGAAACCTACCTAGAAACCGTGTGTGCACAGCCTTAATCTAGGTATCTCTGTCTCATATTTTACATAGATGATATACACTGCGCTGCCACAGAGAAACACCCACTTCATGTGTACTGCAGAAAAGGAGGATGAAAAAGAAAAAAATTACTCTCACACTGCACATCTTCTTTACTGTCTAGATCCACTAGTTGTATTTTTGTTTGCTTTCTGAAATAGCAGAAAATTGGGAGAGAGTTTGTGACAAAAAGCTAAATAAATATTTAATGCATCAGCACCTGTCATATAGTTTTTGTGCACCACCACTATCGATTTCCTGATTGTTCTCCTTCCCTACCCAACTTCATTAAAGAATAAAAGTAAAGTAATAAGTCATTTCACACTCTGTCTGACCATTATACAATAATAGCAAGATTTCATGCAAGGGTACAACATTATGCCCATCTGCAATCACAGTCTCTTTGCAAAAATCTCAATTCACACTTCACATGCAGCTAACCTTGTTACCATTCCCTTCCTAAACCCATCAGTCTTGCAGCTGCACGTCTTCACAGCCCAACATCTTAAAATTCATCACTTTGACACCCTTGCATCCCTACAGGTCAAACTAAAGACACCAACCAAGAATAATTAAGGGGTACCCCAGATGTTTAGTCTACTTCTAGCCAACCTTTCCCAGAACTAGGCACAATTCTCTGTTCATATACTAAAGATCCATGGAAGGTGCTTGTTTTAAGGGAGCGAGACCGTCAACAAATTTCAGAGGTCTCTCCCCATCTTTTTTTTTTTNAGCGCAAAGTGCCTCACTTGGGTTCCTTTGAAATCCGCAAATTTTAAGGACCGGCGTTTGTGCGCTTCCATTAATAGAAGCGACTTGTGAAAAATAGGGCATATGAATATGGAAAGGCAGTTTTAATGCGATGGGCGCTTGGCTGGACGTGCTCTCCGGCTGGAAACACGCAGAGACAGGCAGGGGCTACGGCTGCCCCACGGCCCTTGAACGGCTGGAGCAGCCCGAGGCAGGAAAGAAGTTCGGGGCTTTTTCATGTAACGAGGGCACGGGGGAACTGCGCCTTCGGGGGTCTCCCACCCGCCCTCCGCCAGTCCTGGTGGGTCTCCGTCCCCATCCGCTGTGCCCCTCCACGGATCGCGGGGCTCATTTCGATGCTACCGCCGAAACAGAGCGGGTTGTTTCTCCCACGGGACGACAGCACGGGCTGCCCTAGTAGGCCAGGTTCCCTGTTTCCCCCCGTTTCCTTGCAAACGGAGGGCCCCGATAAACCGGCTGCCGGGGAAGAAACCCGGCGGTACCACCGGTGGGAAACGTGGGCTTAGCAGCAAGACAGGCTAGAGGAGGGGGAAAGCGTGTCAATTTCAACCTGAAACGGTTATTCACCGCCCATGCTCGCNTATAGCTCTTTGTAGTTAGAATTTGAACGAGAAGTGTGATAATGAGTAGGTTCAGGGAAGGAAAGGTGTTATCTCATTAAGGTAATTACTAAGACATCCCCACCATTACCTCGGTTTGAAAATGTGGCAATTAAAACGCCCTCCATGGGCTCTCAGAGATGAGGGAACAAGACAGTCGAGGACAACTTTGGTGGGCCCGGGCCGGAAGGGAGGGGAGCGCCGATCCCGAGGGGCAGGGCCCGGNGCTACGGCTGCCCCACGGCCCTTGAACGGCTGGAGCAGCCCGAGGCAGGAAAGAAGTTCGGGGCTTTTTCATGTAACGAGGGCACGGGGGAACTGCGCCTTCGGGGGTCTCCCACCCGCCCTCCGCCAGTCCTGGTGGGTCTCCGTCCCCATCCGCTGTGCCCCTCCACGGATCGCGGGGCTCATTTCGATGCTACCGCCGAAACAGAGCGGGTTGTTTCTCCCACGGGACGACAGCACGGGCTGCCCTAGTAGGCCAGGTTCCCTGTTTCCCCCCGTTTCCTTGCAAACGGAGGGCCCCGATAAACCGGCTGCCGGGGAAGAAACCCGGCGGTACCACCGGTGGGAAACGTGGGCTTAGCAGCAAGACAGGCTAGAGGAGGGGGAAAGCGTGTCAATTTCAACCTGAAACGGTTATTCACCGCCCATGCTCGCCACCTCTGGCCTGGGAATATTTCTTACATTATGAAGGCTTTTGCTCTTTCCACAGGTGAGTTCAGCCTAGCTGCGCTCACTCTTGTGCCTGGGTTTCCAAGGTTTTTGAGTGGGCTGCAATAAGGACTTGGAGTGACTTACAACATCAGTAAACGCATTTGTACAGAAACGTGGCGTGAATTTGGAGGAAGGTAAACTCTGGAAAGGCAGAAAATAACAAAAGTTTAAAACCCACCCTCAGGAAAAAAAAAAAAAAAAAAAAAAAAACAAATCTATAAAAAATTTTTAGGTTCAACTGTTCATTNAAAAAAAAACACTAAAACCTCCAGGAGTTATAAGCAAGCCCCGGAGCGCCAACACAGCGTTACATGCGGGCAGTGTGTTGAACGCAACCGGGGCAACCGGCACGGCAGGGAATTCTGCTCGGTGCTGCTCGGTTCCCAGCGGCTGAGCCGGACTCGCTTGCCCGGCTGGGAAGGAGGATTAAGCTCCGGAGCACCCAGCTGCCACAGCGGCGCCAGGGCTAGCACCCTCGGAGCGACACAGGCAATGCTCGTCCCCGTAGCCCAGCCCAGCCGAGTCGCCATTCTCGCTTTCTGCTCTAACGATGGCCAAGCTAATCCCCTGAGAGAGTGAAGTAATTAAACATGATCCTGCTGCTGCATCCCGCAAGAGAGCCCATCAGCCAAGGGCAGCGGTGCAGCCTGCCCGCGGCTCTGCCGCCGGAGCTCAACGAGCCACTGAAACCTGTCTGAGCGTAGCGGGGGTTCCTCGAAGGAGCCTCCTGTGCAAAGCACATAGCATGGCCCAGAAGAAACAAACTAAAGGAGAACCGAGCCCAGGGTGTCCAAAGGGTCTCCTGGGTCCCACGGCAGACGTGCCGGTGTCAAGCAGGAGCGAGGCGACACGGGAGAAGGGGAGAGGCCTTATCCCGTTTTAAAACCCTTTTGCAGGTGCGCAAGCAAAGCTCAAACACCTGGCACAAAGCCTTCGTGACGCAGCCCGCGCTCAGGGCCGGAGGGGCAGGCCGGGGCTAGGACAAGGATTCTCTCCCATGTGCTGGGTGGCGGGGAGGCGAGCCAGGCAGCGCTTCGGCAGGCCTCCTTCATCTTCACCATCGCCCTCCGGCAGCCCCCCGCCGGGGAAGGC
>VWZN01014773.1:740724-781840 GCA_013396955.1 Regulus satrapa
GGACGCTCTCTCGCGGCTCCCGGTCCCGTCGTGTTGATCCCTCCGGCGTCAGGCGGCGGCGGAGGAGGAGGAGGTAATATTGATGAGCGCGTTGCCTGAGACTGACATCAAATTAGCGGGCTCCGCAGAGGAATAGTGGGGAGCAATGTCCAACACGGCGGGAGGTGAGGGGGGCCGCTTCTCCTGCGCCCTCCGCAGCGGAGCCGCGCTCGGCGGGCGCAGGCAGCGGCCGTAGGACCGAAAGCGCCTTCACTCCGCGGCCCTGCTGACGGAGACACGGAGCCTCCTGTAGTTCCCTCGCCAAGACAGCGGAGCTTTTTGTCAGTAATTTGCAGTAAGTGTCTGCGGTCCTTCCGCAGGGCCCCGCCGTCATTAGCGGAGGCAGATCCGCACGCCTCCTAATTGGAAGCGTTGGGCCTTATCAGCGGTGGATTTTCCAGGACCTTTGACAGATACCAATACTAAAATCATTGTTCACTTGTCAGTTTAAAAGACCACTAAAGCAGCTTATTTTGGTTTTAATTGGAGGCTCTTCGCCCCTCCCCAAGCGGCAAAAGAAACCACGGGGGAGCCTCTCTATCAGCACCCGCTTCGCCGCGTCATGTAGGTCGGGGATGGGGGGAGCAGCCCTGTACAAGCAGACAAACAAACAAACAAACAAACAAACAAGCGAGCAGAAGGGGTGGCAGTGCCAGGGAGCCGCCCCAGGCGCAGGCCGAGGCGGGGACGGCCGGGCCCGGGTTCTTCCTCCGCGGTTGCCCCGGCACCTCTCGTCCCGTCGCGGCGGGACGGCTGCCCTCCCCGCTCCAGTAGCCCTGCCAGATGCAGCAAAACTAACACGTGTAAACGCCTTTTTTTTTTTTTTTTAATGTCATCATCCGGTCCGCTTGCAGCGACGCTTCCGCGGGCAGCGGCCGCGCCCCGACGGCAGCGGTCGAGGTGGCGGCACCCCCGCCGGGACCCGGTCCTCCCACCTACCGCGAGTAGGGGGACTCGCACTGGGATTTCTTTTTAATTTCATTTTTGCCAATCACTCTATGTTCTGATTTTCCGGCCAATTTTAAGTAGCTGATGTTTTGTTTGGCTGCTGTTTTATTTGCTGTCAAAAAGGATTTGATGCAGAAACCATTTAAGCATGTATACAACCCATGGAGGGATTCATTTGACCTCATTATACTGCAATAAAGAAGAAATCCAGTTTGTTAAATATCACCGAACCGCATGCATTTCACATCAGATCATAAGAGTTATGCTTCAAAAGATTATTCCAGAAAGTGCTTGGGAAGATGGAATGGGTTAACTTTACTTGCCAGAAGGTGTTCTGACAAACACAGGAAAAGAGAGAGAGATGCAGCCCCCTTTAAGAGCAGAGCAACTGAAGAAAAAAGAGATTTATGCTTTTAATTAATGGCAATTAAACCATGCCTGTTGGCTTGGCCTATGGCAATTGTTCCCTGCAAAAAGGAGGCCGAGCTGGTGACAAGCATTTGAATCCGCTAAGTTCTGTCAAGGGAGCTGACTCTGCAGGCATCAAAACCAAACTAAATCAATAAAAGAATTAAACTTTTATAAATTGCATTTTGACAAGTATCAGATACCGTTAAGCTTTGATATTATGAATTCCTCGGAGGAGATGCAAACAAGAAGGGCCGCAGTTAGAGATCCAAACAATCAAAGAGGCTTGTTAACATGCGCTGTCAAATGCATCAGTGCTATTAATTACTACAAATTAATGTGACTCTCTCTTCCTCTGGTGATTGGAATAATAATCAGCTGGATTCATGGAATGAGCACAGAGAACATATGCAACCCTGCCAAAAATAATAATTTAAGAAACCAGGAGACATTTGCAATCTTTATGCTTACAGGCTTGATAATTTGCTTGTTGCTAGTGTGTCCCACTTTACCCCATCCTCCTGATTGCTGGGAACTGTCTCATCTGCATCCCAAACGGACACGCTCTCACTCCCTGGCTGCAGCAGCTCTTGCCCTGACGGTGAAGTCTTTCTCTTCTTCAGCAGAGCTGTGAAGGCAGAAGCACACACAACCAAACATCTCACCGTGGCCAGCCAGGCAACACTGTGACCACAGCCCATTCCCTGTAGCTGAGGCTGCCCAGAAAACCCCTCTGCTACTTCAGCTCCTTCACCCCACAGGAAATCACATACTGGAAAAGAGAATGGTATATTTGCCACATGTGGAGGAGGAAAGGAGATAGTAAAACCATGGTGTATGTACATCTGTCAAGCTCTGACTCTATTTCAGTAGCACAACGTAGGAAAAACCACACTGTATTCTCTTACTCCAGTGAAATATCATTTCCAGTGCTAGCACAGAAATAAACCAACCCAGAAGGCACAGTAACACCTTCCCACGAGATTAACCGTCCATGGGCTTTGGTTTCTTCCTGTGCTCAAACAATGACCTTGCTACCGCAGTAGTTTCCAGCTCAAACTCTGCCTTGCACAGGGCACAGCAGAGCTGTGAGCATCACTCCACTCTTATGGTTTTACCACTACCACGAGATGCTATCTTGTCATAGCCTCTGCACTTTGAAAGAGCCCCTCTAGCTATGGTGGACTTTAGAGAAGTCCTGTATTTTTCTCTACTCATACAACCAGAAAAAAGAGAGTTGGAGACCAGGCTTTTCAGGATAAGAGAGTCTGAGACTGTTGGCTTGGTGGTGAGTGATCCGAACATATTATGCCCTTACTCAGGCCCAACTCTCTGCATCAATAAAACCCACAGAGCAGTATGTGATAGGAAGCAGAGTTCTCAGGCACCCTGGAACCAGGAGGCCAGGTTTGCTGGATAGAGGCTTGGCTGTAAGCCAGCTTGCAGGGAGATCTGAGGCAGCCAGCATAAATGCACATGAGAGTGGAGGAAATCCTGATCCAGGGACACCCTCATCCCACTGCTGCTGGAGGGCTAAAGCACTGTGCTTGAAGCCAGAGCTGAAGGCAGGGTTCAGGAAGAAGAGCAGATGGGCGAGGAGGAGAGGAGAAGCTTAAAATTGATGGATGTCATTTTGTGTTCCCTTGAACACTGTAAACTAGAACATATGCCAACCTTTACCAAGGGGACAACAGAGATAAGCAGGGTGGCACTCTTCTTACAGTCCTGAAATGGAGATGGGCGCAGAGGAAAAGAACAGGACAGTTGTGCCAGCCCTGTGCAGTGCATGGGAGAGCTTCAAGGCTCTTTGCAGTGACCCACCATGGTCCAAGTCTTCATCCCCATATGCTTCTTTCTACAGACCAATAAATCTATTTCCCTGGGCCAGGTGGGTAGAATAGTAGGTTTCTCAATGAAACAAAAGCTAACAAGGCCTCAAATCTCTCATCACCCAACATGCACAGCTTTCCAAGAAGAGCTGTGTCTCAGCCCCATATGTGCTGTACAGGTCTCCTATAGCCACACGCCACAGAAGTGAACACATCAATCTTGCAAGCAGGAAGCAAGGGCTGAGCAGAGTCCCTGCCTCTCAGCAAAAGCAGGTTCTCTGACAGGTACCTCACAAATGCAGGATAGCAGGCACCATGATGGAACTAAGGGACAGCTTCTGACTACAGTGAGATGAATGAATTTGACACCATCTGGCAGCAGTTTTTCATTTCTGACAATATTTAAAACATAATTTGAGCTCAGGCAGTGATAAATAGGTCTCAGATCTCACCTGACTTCAGTAACCTCTTGACCTGGGCATATTGAGTCATTTATCTGAAGCTGTAGATTCCAATATTTTGTTGCTATATCTAATCTAAATAGACTTCTGGACACTGCCCTTATTGCACCCTGGTAATCCTGGATTGATCCTGTTGAGGCAAGTGGAAGCAATGACTTCTGTGTCTGTCTTTCATCAAACACATGATGAAAGTTGATCATGTTTAAGCATGTTCTCCCAGCTGGAATCTGTAACAGAAAAAAGCCATGATGCATTAGTGTTCCCAAACATCTAATGGTGGAGTACAGAGGAGCATTTTACTATTACTGTTACAATTATTTCCTTTTAAATCTTAGTTTTCACTCACTCAGTCTAAACATTGGTTATGATGGCTTCGGCATGTGTATATATATCTAGACATGTATGTACACAGAGAGATGCTTGAGTCTCTATGCAAATAAATAAACCCTTTAGACAGAGCAGCGTGACAGCAAAAGCTTCCAGATGAAAACATGGTGTGAAAATGTAGGATGTCTCTTCTCTATGGCAAATGCAAAGGAAATTTATTGCTTCAAATACATGCAGTCATTTTTATCTGATTACCTGTAGATGTTCTATATGGCTCTGTGTAGGACACAGTACATTCTCTGTCTCCTGCAGACATCTCAGTTTATTATAGGCATACTTCCATTCTTTCACATATCTTTATGAATTTGAAGGAGCCACTTAGAATTTATCACTTATTTTTAACAATATAATTTTCTTTGGAAGAAATATTCCCGCTAAGCTTGACATGTGATATTTAATCACATATTGACCACTCAGGATTATTTTAATGCTTCCTGTCAGTTCCAGTACAGCAGGCAGAGTTCAAGCAACACATTTGCCTGGAGTTCAGTATTCATTTAAATCAAATTTGTCAGCTTTCAATTTTTTTAAATGTAATATTTTATTTGTATTAAATGCAAGTTAATAATGCCTTGTCAGGCCAAGGGCATATTTTAATGTGAACTCAGATGTTAAGTGAAATTGGAGCCATAACACCCTGCTAATAGACTCATACAGTCATCTTAATGCCAGCATCTCAACCTAACACAAACATGTGCTGGCTTTGTGTTCAGTTGTCTCAGGGAGCCTTTCCAGATGCATAAAAGACCCGCAAAAACACAAACACATGCACACATCCTTTAAATGCATCTGCTCCTGGGGTGGGTGCCTATGACACTTGTGTATATTACTTAAAGATTTCCAAGTGCTCTTTTTTTCCTTCATAAGGCATCTTCCTTGAGTGGTGACATAACAGCCTTGGTTATTAATACTGTCTCTTCACAGCTTCATCTTTAATTTTCCATGCTTCTATCTATAGTGACTTGATTTGGGGTTTTTTTTCTGGCAATATTAATGTGTGCAATTGTACAGATACAAATACAGCTTTTCTACAAGGAGGTGCAGACATGCCCACCACACATGCAACCTTGGGTACGTACGTCTGGCTGCACTAATGTTAGACACATGCATGCACACGTGTATAAAGCATTTATGTGCTGCAAGCGTGTAGAGAGTTTGTCTGCTGTATGATATGCACCCACACTAGACAGGTAAACCTCCACAATATTTATCTTTACTTGAGTGAAGAATTATCACTCTTATTCACAAAGACAAATGTAGCACTGAGCAGCCATTTCAAGGTAGAAGGTAAGAGATGGATGGAGACTGATCCAGTCTTTTAAACATACTGTAAACCACAGCACAACACTGTTAGTGTCACAGAGGGTGATAAAGCATTGCATCTTTACCAAGCATTTCTCAGAAGCAGGACAAACCCAGAACACAGGTCCCCACACTGAAACTGTAGGCTCCAGAACAATTCAGCTGCCACGCCTTGCTGGGGATGGGTGAGGCACCTTATGTCTTTCACCCCGTAAATCCCCGCTCTGAAGGGGACAGGCCAGTGGCAGAGCCATCCCTGCCTGGGTGCTGTGCCCTGCGGTGGCGGCACAGGTGTCCCCAGCACCAGCTGCCGTGGAACCAGGAGTTTCTAATTTAAAAGTACCCACAGAATGTTCCAAGACACATTCAGGCATCAATGACACTTGTGTCCAAGGCTGCTCTCATGGGCTGAAGAGGCCCTTGGAAGGGTTTGGTTTCTCCACAGGTCTGCATAAGCTTTTGAACATCCCTGGCCTCTGAGGAAGAAGGTCCAGTGTCATTTCCCCAGGCAGCTCTGGAGAGCTGTGTTCAGTTTTTAACCCATGCCTGATAGAAAGTGTGAGAGAGAAGGAGCCATAACACCCATTCTCTCCCGCAAAGGAAGGTTTCCCCAGGTCCCAGGGAGCCCCCAGTGCAGAGCAGCACCATTGTACCTTCACCACACAACTCAGCAGGAGAGCAAAGCAGCCCGTCACAGAGGTGAGAGAGGGAAGCTCAAGAGTGTTTGAAATGGAGACATTTGGTTTTCCTATGCTCAGTTTCACTCACACAAACCCAGAGCAGCAAGCAGAGGTATGCAGCTTTCCTTTGCAGATTCCTCTCCCAAGGGCAGGAGCACAGAAGCTTTGCATGTTCTGGTGCATCCCACATCTCTTCAGGAATGGGTAGGCTCATACTTCCCACAGCCCTCACTGAAAGCCAAGGATATAGGCAAAATCCCTCAGAGACAGAAACTGGCATTCTGCATCCTGTAGATGGAAAAGAAAGGGTGTTGAAAATCTGCACCAGGCTACAAATGTTCTTTTCTGCCTCTACTCTTTGAGTGGTACCTGAGAACAGCAATGCCTTGGGCAGACTTGGACTGGGCTGCAGCCAAACTTGTGCCCATGAGCTCTAGGGCAGGGCAGGAAGGGCAGTGAGACTCCTGCAGCTGCCACTGCAGGTGGGGCTGTGCTTAGGCATATGTGATGATGCTCCAGGAAAAGTTTCTCAGGCTTCACTGCTGTCTGAAAGCCAAAACTGAGAGCCCTTTGAAGAGGAAAGAAGAAGCTGTGCCTCTTGTCACACAGCCCAGCTCCATCTACCACCAAGAAAACACTTCCCACCATGCCTTACCATGGAGAGGGAAGAAAACCCCTAGAAGACTTGTACTTTTCCTGACTGCTGTTCCCCCTGGAGACTTTTCTGAGGAAGGAAGACATTGCCACTGCATTTCCAGGCCTTGCTTACAGCTCCTTGCCACCCATCCTGCTGTCCCAGAGCAGAACTTCCCATCACTGAATGTACACACCTCTCCTGCCCCACTCTGATCTCAGTGCAGAGCAGTCAGAGCTAATGCTGTTATACCATCATAAACCTGGTGTAACAGAAAATCAGCCCAAAGTCGTTCACATCTGTTTATATGTTCGTTCAGACTGTCCAGACACAATAAGTCTGTCATGATCAAAAATGCAATAATGTGGCAATAAGGCATGTATATTAATTATGACTGCAGTTCAAACATCCGCTAGTTTACGTAAGAGTAATTAAAATCACAATTGACCTTTTGCAGAAACATACGGTTATGCTTAATTCTAGCCACTAGCATTCAAGACTTTTATTTAAATGGTATTCCTAATTCATAATTATATCTTTTTGAAAATAATTTTTCTGGCAAACTGAAAATTACTTGTACCCTGTGTGTTTGGTTTTTATACAAACACACTAATATTCTCAGGAAAATTGTCTAAAATATAAGAGCATACTTTTAAAAATATGTATTGATTCTAAAACTACTTGAATTTTGATCTGTAAAGCAGTTATATTTACCCCTTATCTTAGAAGGATCAAATAACATCCAGTCACGTGAGACTCTTACCTATTCTCAGTTCTTCTGTACTAATTATTGTCTCTTGCGTCAGTCAGAGAAATCCCATTTTTAATATGGAATAAGTTTTTCATATCATATCACTGCCTCATGATTCCAGGCACCCAGCCTAAAGCCTTCTCTCCAGCACCCTATAAGGCAGCCGTAGCCTCGGGTCAGGGAGAGGCAACCAAAGGAACATCAGGAAAAACTTCCGCAGGAGGAAAATGGGGAATAGTCCCTTCAATTTTTGCTGCCTTTAAAGTCCGTGGGTCATTTTGCAAGTCCTTCTCCATGCCAGGATGTCTGGCAAGAAAATCACCTCGATTTTGAGGGAATGGTTTGGAGGGGTCCATTGGAGAGCAGGAATGTTTCGCATGAGCGGGGACAGCTGGGGCAAGCCCACCATTTGCCTGTGGTTATGCTTTCAATAGGTGGCACTTATGAATAATAATATGCATAATCTATCTTGTGCCCAGGCAGGAGAGAAAACATAAGTGGACAAGCCTGAAGGCATGGCCATCTATTAAAGGTTGCTTGGGAATTCTCTGCAGAGTTAGGGCAAAACTGTGCTGCTAAACATGGCTGGGGGATTTGCATGTTTAAGAAAAGAGGACTAATTGAAAATCTCTCTCTTCTGGATGAGTGATTTACATTTCTTACAGATCAAATTACAGAAGGTGAATTACAGTTTTGCTCTTTAGTTGTTTATTTGATTGCAAGCTTTCACTGCTAACTTTCCTTTTTATTAAAGAGCTTCAATGCAGACTTCCAGGAAAAGGCCCAAATTCCCAAGCCATGGTAAACACTTAAAGCCTAAACCCTGCAGAAACTCATAATCCTGCTTTGTTCTGTGGCCATTTGTAGACATCTTGAATTAAGCACACAAGGCTCAGAATTTTAGTAATTAAGTATAAAAATAATAAGAAAATTGCAGAACCACACAAAGTGTCTTCCCCCTATCACTGCAAATGTAATCCAGGTCTATTCCCATCAGCAGTGAGGACAGTATAACATAAGGGAAAGACCTACTTGATTTTAAAGTAGCCCAAGAAATAATGAGGTAAGCATCTTGGACTTTTCCCATAGAAATATCCATCAGGCTGACCTTTATTTTTCATTTGTTTATATAATACCTCAACTGCTTTCTTTTAAAAGAAAGAAAAGAAAATAGTATTATTTGAAAAGAAGAAATAAGTGTCTAATTCCAGTGAATACATTTCCTTTGCACTGCAAACCAGCAGCCACTGTCACGATCCCCAGGGTATTTCCATTTCCCAGGGACCATGGGAAATTACTTCTGCTCCCAGTGAGGTAACCCAGCCCAGGAAAGAGCTCCCACCAGCTCAGAAACAAGGCTGGTATAAAGCTGAGGAAGAAACTTCAGAAAACCCAGCATTTTATCTCTGCACTAGGGAAGTAAAGCAGATGAGGAGGAGCTCTTCTGTGAGATATCAACTTGCCTTCAGCAGGCGAAAGTCTGTAGCTGGGGACACCACTAAGTGACACCACTTTTCTAAGTCCCTGTACACAAGAGGAAAGCACAATGAAAATTGGAGAAAATAAGACTCAAGTATAAAGCATCAAACACTTCAACTTTAGTACTGCTGCTTAGGCCAAACAAAAAAAACCAACATCTATTGACACAGGGAGAAAACATATCTCTGGATTTTGATAAAGCTATGGGAGGTGATTTGGAGGATGAATTCCCTGGGCCAGTTAAAAGTGATTGTACTCTGCTGAAATAAATTCCACCCTGGGATTTAGTCTAGCAAGTTCTCCAAAAATGCCGGAGTGGATGAGCTGGCAGCCCAGGGGTTTCCCACACTCTACCTCTGGGTGTTCCAGGAAAGCAAAATTAAGCGCTGAGAAGAGGGGGGAATGCAAGAGGAATCCAATATCAGGCTTTCTGCTGGATTCACTGCTACTAATCATCTCCATACATGTGAACTGGGTGTAAAATGTTCCCACATCAGAGCTGTAGTTATGCATAGGTGTAAATTACTACACAAGGTTCAAGGCAGCTCTCAGCCATGTCCAAGCTGCCTAATTAGCAGTTGTTAGTGTGGCGGAGCTATAAAGTGCTAATATTCAAATGTTATGACTGTGATGCCTCTTGCCAAAATCCATAAAGTGTTTGGAAGCTGGCTAGTGTTACTGACTAAACTCTCTCTTCCCTCTCAAGCAGAGGATCAAAGGCAGCCATGCTAATTAACCTCTCCTTTTAGAGCATCTATGGTGAAAATGTAATGCTGCACCAGGGCTGCTGCCACAGCAGTGCCTGGCCCAGGCAGGAGATGCAGCAGAACAGAGCTTTTGCTTTCTGTCTCATACAAGGCAACCCCCTCATTTGGGTATTGCTGTTCTGGGTGGCAAAGAGGAAAAACTAAATATGTTTTGCAGGACTGTTATTTTAAAACTAAACCCTTCGACTCACACAGCCAACCTCTAAAACAAGGCCTACAGGACTGGAGAAAAGCATTCATGTAACATATAGTACTTGACATTGCCTATGGCTAAATATAGGGAACAAGATGTTCTCTGTGGCCATACCAAGCTTCCTTAGTCATATACACTTTAATCTAAGCCCTGCTACAGGGAGAGATCCCTGGCCCCGTTCTCCCTTCTGAGCAGCGACAGCGGGGCGAGTACAATGTGCGTCCACTGAAGCATGGCCAACGCGACACCAAGGCTCAGCTCTGTGCAGATCAACCCAGTCAGGCAGGAGCATGCCCTTGGTGCAGCTAATTTCAGAGTTATTTTCTATGGTTAGCATCAAAGACATTTTCTACTGCACGCATGTATGAAATTATGGCTCACTAATTTCATAAATAGCAGAGTGTGTATCTGACCCTCTTCTCCCCCAAATCCCCTGAAAATCTGCTGTACCCAGCCAGGAAGAGCCCATGGTGCAGAGATATCTCTACCCTGAAGATGCATCTCTACCCATCTCCAGAAGATGCCACAGTATCTTCTGGAGGAGAGGGCCACAGATAAGGAGCTGCTTGAGTACCCTCACTATGGGCTCATCTTCCCCAGGGAGGTGGTCCCAGGAGCCCAGAGAGGGCAGGTGAATCCATAGGGATTCAGTCCAACCCACCCACAATGATGCTGACACCAAATACCATGAGCTTTCAGCCATCTGCAGAAGTTGGTACCATCATCCCTGCTTTGCCACTGGAAAAGGGACCTCCCGGAGGTAGGACAGCTTTCCCCAGATACAACAGCCGCAGATCTAGGCAAAACAGCTCCATTTCTTCTATCTGTGGAACACACAACCTCCTTCAGCCAGCCAAATCCTCAGGAGAGGAGATCCTCATTTTATATCATCTTTACAGCGCTTTTCAAGCCCCCAAAGACTCATGCTTGAAGCACACACAGTAAGTTGACTAAACGACCTGGGTTTGCTCAAGCACAGCTTGAGCCAAGTGCACATACACAAAGAGAAACCCCTCTGAACTCTGGGTCTGGCCTCACACGAAGGTGGGGAGAAGGGGCCTTGCTCACCCAGCGCTGTCCTCTGCCCACAGCAGCCGAGAAGTCTCCGGTGTCAGGTTCAGCAGACAAGAGCATGGGGCAAGCTGGATGGGGCTTGACACCTCACATAACTCTCTGAAAAAAAATCCCATTATAAAGTGATTTTTCCCAGGAAAAAAAAAAAAAGTCAAATCCCATCAAAAGTAGAGTTTCTCAGCAAGATGGGCACTGGCAGAGCTGGGCTTGGTCACACTGTGTGGAAGGGAAGACTGGGAAGTAAATGGGTGTCTGCAGCACAGCATGAATTAATAGAACAATGGCTGTCTTTCCGTGAAATCAAACCCCAGCCATCCCCTTTCACAAACAGAAACTTCACAGATGCACTACAGGATATTTCATTACTAAATATTTTGACTTTTCAACACGAGAAATATTACATAGCACTAGTTGCATTGTTTCATAGGGAAGGGATTAACGTTCCTGGGGCTCAGAAAAGAGGCATATACCACCAAAACAAGAAAATATGATTATTTCTTTGTTTTCACAGGTCCTCATGCAGGCAACTGAAGGTCTTGGAGGTATTCTGACACGGGCCTGGAGTATATAGCACTCCTTCATTTGCACTTCAAGCGCTCTGAATCTGGGCAAGGACTCCAGTCTCAGGGGCAGATTCTTCAGCAGTTTACAGCATGTAAGTGTGAGGTTATTCCTGATTTATGCTAGCATGGCTGAATGTAGCACCTGTTCTCGTGTATTTATTTATGCTGTCTATAAAAGATTTATAATTTTTTTAAAGAGACAGAAATTATTGTCTCATTTATACTAGTGAACTCTTGAATAGCAAAACTGACTCCAGATACTTGGAATGGCTTAGGGAGTAGATCTGGCCCAGTGGCTTTATTTCTGGAGCTCTGCTCCACCTCCATATTTTAAAAATGGTATATTCATGCTCTGAGGCAAATCTCATTTTCCAGCTCAAACATTTTATGCAATATTTTAGTAGGCTGTTTCATACTGCTGTACAGCCTCCAATTTTAAGAATTATCAATAATGTATTCTTCCATGTAACCTCTTTAACACTCACAATAGAATAAAATAAAAACACATCAACAAAAAAATTGTCTCTGCTTGGCAATGCTATGTGAATGTTAAATTTCCCATTTCACAATGCAGCCATCACTATAAACTCTGAGGGCGGATTAACGCTCTTCTGGTACTTCACTGTATCAGAACACGGATTTGCAGACAACAGCTGCAGCAAATTCCCTTGACTGAGAAGAATTACAAGTATTATCACCTAGATCATTAAACTGGGTTCATAGATTGCAGAATGTCTTCAATCAATTCATCTAAGATAACTTGAAGCCAGCTGGACCCCCTCAGTGAGAACTTGACTTAATTGGCCAATAAGTGGCTGGAAAAGGTGCATGCGATTTGATAAAATTACAGACTGCAGAAGCGATTACAATTTGGAGAACCACAGAGGGTAGCCTCTGGGTCAGCCCTTTTGGAGAGGGCTAAGTTAATGTCCACTATTAAGTGCTGCTGTGAAAAATGTTGGCCCACTTGGTGCTCAGATGTAAAGTGTATCCAGGTCATTCCTCAGCTGATGGAGGGAGAGATGTGCACATTTATCACTGCTCTGGCCTCATTTCTGCCTTGGTAATAGTCATACACTAACAACTGCTGGCAGTTTCATGGTTTTCTGGGTACCCTTCATTTTATTGGCATAACTAAAATATTATCTGAGCAAAGCAATCCATCTGCTAAAGAAAAACACTTTCCTTCAATTATGTCCCCCGAGTCTTTTCTTAAGAAAGGTTAAAACACCAAGAAGTTGAAAAATATACATTAGTTTGTTTTTATTTTTTCCAATCTACTGCAAATATGCTTGCTTGTTACTGGATAAGTGGTAGGTCTACATATTTGCCACCACAAAATGTTAGAGGATATGCCTAGCTTTAAGAAAAGGGTCAGCTCACAATATCAGATTAGCATTTAAGTACAAAACATTATTTAAAAGAATTACCTATCATCCTCTTCCTGCACCCCACAAAATAAAAAGTGACGGAAAAGACTGCATAAGTATTTTCTCTATGATTTTATATTTAATAATGAAATAGATCAGGTCATTTGCAGAAAAGCAATTTTTAAAAAATTAAGCTACAGAGTGCTAAGAAACCGTTGCGTTACCCAATTGTGTTAAACATTACGGAAAAACAGAGCTTGATCCTGCGTGAGCTCAGCAGGCAGGGCTCCCATTGACCTTGGCGAGGGGCTGGGGGTGCCTCCCAGGCATTAACCCTTTTGTTAGCCCCACCCCAAGACAGGGCTTGCAATCACTTCTGCATTGATAGAGTGTACCTGCTGTGATTCCATGTTGCTGAGGCTGCATATTTTTCATGGATTGGATAATTTTCATGGGTTTTGTTTTGTTATTTTTAAATCCCTACCTTTTACAGAGCTAGCTCCAAGACTTAAATATCTAACGCAGATATTCAGAAGTAGGTTGGTCTCGTTTCAAGGATTTTTTTTTTGCTGATGGCTAAATTGTTATAATAGTAAATGGTGTAACATACAATCAAAAGCCTAGGGGTTGCATAGTTAGCTAGATGCACACAAAACACAAATTAATGAAGTGTGGAAGGACAAGTTACATCTCACCATTAAACAGGGAAAAACGGGGCTCTGACACAGTGATTTTAAACTGCAAATATCAGATCAGAAAATAATTCTACTTTTTAAAAAAAGGTACAAAATGCAGACTTTCTTAAAATGCTTTCCTTTCATAAGTCAGAAATGTCAGAACCCAGTTTTATCTCATCTGTAGCCAAAAATTAATTTCCAATTTGCTTGCTGGATCTCCTATCGTGCAGCAGATGTTTCTTCCCAAGTAACCTCTCAGGTGCCATTGCACCGAGCCACAAAGCACAGTCAGCCAGGGCACAGGTTAAGGTAGGTTCAGTGGAGAGGTGGTCTGCCACTTTGGGAAAAAAAACATCTATTTTAGGAGCTTTCTTAAGAAAAGAAGTTCAGGCTTAGTCTGTCCCTAACTGTGGGCAGAAAATGTACATTTCCAAATGCTTCTGGTGAAAGCAATCCACTTTGGTCATGTCAAAATGGCCTTCCATTTTAAAACTTAAGGGAGCGTCATAAGACATTTGAAAAAGGGTCAAAACAAAGCAGGATGTCTCCAGATTGTCCAGATGACCATGTGGCAGTCCCTCCACCCTCACCCCAGTTTTTGATCCTCCCAGAATTTTGTGCAATAGACTGATTTTAGAATGCAGTTTTTTGAGATTTGTGACCCTGTCCTGTCCACTTGGAAGTACCACTTGGTGGGATCAAGTTGGATGGTTGGGATGGCCACAGCTTCTCCTGTTCCTTGGGATTTCCTTCCCATGCAATGAGTTCTCTTTCCCTGCCCACGCAGATATGCTTATTCCCTCCTGCATTCAGGACACTACTGCGTTCCAAACCTCTGGGTGAAAACATGGTGCCTATCATAGGCACAGAGATGTCATGAATGTTTTGGTTCCTGGTCCTATCTCTCCAGTCAGGTGTTTCAGTTAAATGGGTTGCACTCTGTTCTGATGCCTTTGGTGCTAGAGAAGAGATTCTGCTTTCTTGCTGCTTTAAACAGGAGAGTAGGAGGACTTTAGCTGCACTGGGTATCCACACTCAGTCTGTGCTCTAGCACAGGCAAAGCTCTAACTCTCCTCACTTAGCTCTCCAGTGCTGCCTTGTTGGTTAAGCCCTGATGTGAAAAGCCCTCTCCAGGCAAATTTCAGCATTTTAAGCACTGTCCTCGCTTGGCAGAAGGATGCTGCCTGCCAAGATTTACCTTTCAGTGCAGGATGGATACCCAGAGGGCTGTTCATCCTCTGCTCCCAGCTCTGTAAGAGTGCCCCTGCACAGCCAGGGTCAAACTGAACTGTGTGACTTCAGTGCCACCACGCACTCGATGTGACCTTGAATGCAACATCTCCATCCACCAGCAAGTGACCAGCCAGGCCTGCCACCTACCATGGGAGGAAAAGGGAAACTAATTGAGTTGTACATGACTTAATCACATTAGCATCCCTAGTGCTGCCACTTCCCACGTCCCCACAAGCTCGTGCCATGTTTGTGGTTACTGGTGCTCCCGCACACCCTGGGGCACCAGGTTTCAGACACGCATTGAACTGTCGCTTGCAAATTTAGAAATCTATTTTTAAAGCAAACTAAGCAAACAATGGTTCTTTCTCTGCCTGTCAAAAAGATCATTAAAGGAACAGTTGCTGGAGGGGATTACAGTGGCAAACAGGCCAGGCTTGGCAGGGCAGGACCTTTGCTCCAGCTCACTGCTTTCCCGCTGAACTGAAGCCACGGTTCTGGACAGCCCATCACAGCACTGTCTCTTCATCAGGAACCGCCAACCCACACGTCAGCAGGGGCTGATCCAGCAGTCCCCAGAAAAAACTGTTCAAGATTTTCACCTTTGTAGGAAAAAGCCTTCCTGGTCAGTTCTGCCACCCCAGAAGGAGAGGGTGAAGCCATTGCCCACCGTGACATTTTGGTGCCACCCTGCAACATCCTTGGTCTGCTCTCTTGGTGTGCAGACTGGAGCCCTGCAGCCTCACTGCCACAGCTCTAGCATCATACTACAGACACTGGAGGACTCACCATTTCCCTGAGGCAGCTCTGGTCTCCAGAACCACCTCAGGATGGCAATCCCACTGAACAGCAAGTCCATGTGATCATGAGCAAAACCTCAAGAGCTGGTGCTAGACGAGAAATACAAAAACCCTTCTGACTTATTTTTCTTTAACGTCAAGATATTTAAGACCATCTCACTTCTCTGCTCCAGATTTTCAAAGATTAAGGACTGAAGTGGTGACTGCCCGTGGTCTACAGCTACGGCATCACCCATTTCTCCTCAGGCTAACACAGTGGGTCACGTGTGCCCCTTTTTGGATGCCTCCATAGTGCATCCCTCAGCCTGGAGGTGAAGGAAGCCAGGGCAGCAGAACCACTGCCTCCCACACAAGGGCTGCATCAGGTGGGCCTGAAGCCAAGCAGGGCCTACCAAGGCAGGGAGCCCTTCCTGGCCCTGCAGAGGTTGGCTAGAGAAGGGACACAGAGAGGAGTCCACAGCTGCCCAGGCGTTGCATTCTCTCTAGTGCAGCTGTGCTGCTCCATCTGCCCTGCCCAATATTTTCCATTTGGCTACAGCAATCACTGCAGTGTAGGGTCCAGCAGAGAGAGCCACTGCTGAGATCCCTGTGCTAAACTAGAGGATAGGGAGTGGGAACAGACAGATCCTATGGCTGAGCGACTGGCAATGAAATATTTCATCTACCCTGCATGTGAGGGCCAGATCCACACACTTTACTTAACCAAAACATGGAAATCTCTGGGTCCACTTTGATATATTCCAAACATACTGCACCCTATCAGCATCTTTGAGGGCTCTGTTAAGTATTGCTAGACACAGAAGTAACTGAGACAACCTTTCCATCCTTCTGTCTTTCAGCACTAAGGAGGTGGTGTAGTAAGGAGGCTATTTATACATGGAGTAGAAAAGTCTATTTTTTGTTTACTTTGAAAAAGCCTGGTATTGACTTCCATTTATCTTCCAATAAGTCCTTGTCCAATGCAGCTCAGAATATAATCTGTTCCAAGGGCAGGTGCTCCTTAATGAGAGCTGAAAATTCCATGGTTTTTACTCCATTCATTAAAAGGGAAAGAGAAGGAGAGAGGGGAAAAAAAGAGAGTTAGAAAATGGCATGAAAGCATATTATCAGTAAATTGTTTCCACTGTGTTTGTGACTCTTCTTAATGTTTTATGAATATGCTAAAAATTTGCTCAGGCATTTTTCCTTGGGCACTCTAGTTAATTACTTATTCAGAGAGCTTCTACTCTGTTCCTTGTGAAATGTGTTGTGCATTAATTCTGATTATGTACAAAAACCCACCTGCAAGGAAAAACTCTGAATCAGTAATGCTGATAAAATGAGCAGCTCTCCTGGGGCTTTACTGAGAAACAGGATACTGGACAGAATTAAAATCTTGTAGCTAAGGCTATTCATAATGTCATTAACATAAAGGCAATTAAATGAGTTTTTAACCTACAACCCTTTATTGTTATTAATGAACATTAGAAAAACACAGGAGATAAAATTGGTAATTATCTCTGCACCAAGCTATGCAATAATGTGTTTAAATATAAAAAGAAAACAAATGATTATTGTTAGTATTTTCAGTAGCAGAAGCCCCAAGGAGCAGCTCAGTCACATTTAATCACATGGTACTACACCAAGAGGGTTAATTAAACCAGGGCTTTACCTTCAGCATGCTTGGTTATTCTGTTTAATATGGAATCAACAAACAGAAACGCCAATCTGCAAAATATTCCAGGCAGTGCCTTTACCATCAGGTGAGCCACCTTTACAAAAACAGAGAGGGCTTTCGTTCCCTCCAGGACAAGGAGCTGCAGTCCTTTCATCAAGTTTTTATTGTCTCATGCTTTAAAAAAAAACAAAAATCCTGAAACAACTATATAAATCCTAGTTCATAGCCCAAGCATACCATTTTGTAAAAAAAAAAACCAAAAAACCTGAAACAACTATATAAAACCTGGTTCATAGCCCAAACATACCATTTTTTTAAAAAAAAAAAAAAAAAAAAAAAAAAAAATTGAGATTCAAAAAAAGATGAACATATGACAGTAGATGGTAGATATGGTTGCAGCACTACAGTGCAGTGAAAGAGCCTCCAGTTCCATTTTTTAATGCAAACTGTTGTACCCTCTACTTAAGCAGTCATAAATTAGAATATCTTCTAAAGGGGAAATGTGCTAAAACTCAGTAAAATAGCCTATATCTAGGCTTGAACTTAAAAATCTGATTAAAGTTTTATGATTTATATCTCCAGAATAACTTTAGCATCTCTCTTTTAGAATAGTTCTTTTAATGTATTTACAATATTTTGGAAATCTATTTTCTGGGCAATATGTAGCTAAAAAAACAACAGTTAATAATTTTATCTTCCATGGCAGCAGATTAAGCTTTCCTAAAGAATGTGTCCATCCCCACAGGGCTTGGGAGGGAAATGATGAAAGCACTTAAAGGCTGCATAGAGTCCAGCCCTGGTTCCATGGAGCAGCATGTGCTATTGCTGCAAGACCCCCATGTCCAACATCCCTGTGCCCCAGGCATCCAGGGGTGGGATCTGTAGAGAACTCTTCCCAGCAGCAGGAGGGAGGATGCAGGAGTGAAGGGGAAACAAAGGAGAGAAGACTGCAAGGGTGGTTGGGATAACTGAGTGCGTTACACCGGCGAGGGCTGCACACACAGATGGACGCAAAGGAGCCCTGACAGCTCTGCAGCTACTTCTTCCCTAGAAGATATTCTTTCTGGGACTGCTGAAGAGAAGTGAGAATTTAAAAGGATTTAGTCAAGAAGAAAAATTACTAAGGTGCTCCCCTGCTATTTGGGAAATCTGACTAGTGAGACAGCAGAAGAAGAATTAAGAAAAGAAAAATATCAAAAGGGTGAACAATTAGCAGCACAGTTTACAACAGCTGATACCATTAGATAAACCAGCTGCTTCTTTTAACAGACACACAGCAAGAAAGCAGATAACTAGACATCTGAAAGAGCTTGCAGAACCTCCCTTCCACAGGGAGTGATGGCAAAGCTCAGAGATGGATCTCACAGGAAGCAGAATCACCAGGCTTAGACAGGACTTGAGCTGAAGGAAAAGGCCAGATGCACTGAGAAGATAGGAGCAGAGAGGGAGACAGGAGGAGGAAGGAGTGTTTTGAAATAAAAAAATCAGATGGGACCTATCAAGGTTGATAGCTGGAAGGGTGCAGAGCCCAAAGCTGGAGGGGGCAAGCTGCTTTATGGAATCAGGAAACTGGAATGGGGCAGACACACTAACAGGTATTTTTGATGTTGCCGTTAAGCTGCTCCCAAGCCCTTTTAAAACATGCACAGCCTTCTCCACCATCGCCTGCACTGACAACTGTGTGTGGCATCACTGGCACCAACCCACTGTGCTGTTAAACAGCAAGCCATGGACAAAGGTGGTATTATAACCAACTGCTTCAGATGACTTTACAGCTCTAAATGCCTGAAAGGTTTTCCCCAACAACTACAGATTTCTCTTCCTTCCTGATGTGGAAGCTGATTTCACTTGCTTGTGTAAGCCTGCTATTCACTGGTTTAATAGGAAAAGGCCCAGGCTATTCAAGTGCTGTGTGGATGCAGAAATGATGTGCATACTAACCAGCTCCTCCGAGTCAAATAAGCATAGCTGGTTTAGTTTCTTTTCAAGTGGGAGGTGTTGTAAGAAGCCATTAAGCTAGGTGAGCTGTGGTAGAGGTGAGATGGCCAGCAGTGCTTTGTATGAGACAATGCAGCCCTGGCAGTGATGCCCCAGTGATGCCAGGGGACAGGCATAGCATCACTTCTGTCCCCAAGACACTGCACGGACAGTGCTGCAAACACACAGCCCATCTTACTCATCTTGGCAGCCTGTGTGTGCACAACAAGGGCCACCGTGCTGAGCTCTTCTCTCTCTATCCAGGGAAGTTGGTTTTTAGTGTTCTCTGCTTTTATGTTCACATTGTGTTTTTCTGTGAGGAACAGACACACAGCTAAGCAGAAGCACACACGGTTTGTTGCTTTTGTGCATCCTTTTCTAATATTTTAATTATTGATCACCAGTTCATTACTTGCCTCTAAACTTTACCCTCTTCCCTTCATCAAGACAAGAATCCCAGGCATTTTTCCATACCCAGATCAAGCCCAGTTCATTTTCACTGAAAGCTGCTTGAGACAGGTCCACACTCTGTCCTCCTGCTCCAGCCCCACGGGTCTCTGCACCCTCATGCTGGGAGGAAGCAGCAAACACATGTGGCACACGGCAGATCAGCAGAGCTACCACCCTTCACCTGTACATTAAAGAAAACAACCCAAAACACAAATTCATATGGTGAGGACAAGAGCAGTGTAATGCCTGTTTAAAGACAAATTTCATTACAAATGAATTTTGTGTATTACACCTACCTTGGGGGGGAGGAAGTTTAAAATTGCTGCAACCACGTGCTGTTTTGGACATCTTCGTCCAAGGCAGTCATCCAACGCAGCAGTGATCCAAAAATTCAGTGATGTCCCGAGAAGGGAAGGAGCACTGTGAAATGTCCCCAAGTTTCTGACATCAGCAACACCCGGGTCACTACAAGCATTCCTGCTCTTCTCAGATGAAACTCATAAACCTGGGAATGACCTGCTCACTGTTGGGATCAGCTCACTGGAACCATCCACCAGGGCATCTGGTCACAGTCACCACAGTGAAGGGAGAACACAAGAAATCAGTCTATTCCAGCATAAGAAATCCCATCTTCTTTTTAAGCTAAGACATGAAAGAACTACAAGCCTGTGTCTTATTTACAGTATTTTAGTGGATAAATGACACTCTTGCTACTTTTTTTTTGCCACCTATCAAGTGTTTACAGTGACAACAGCCTGTTGTCTGTCATTCAGAGGGCTGGCACCTGTCTGGATAATAGCATGACTCAATATTCCTGAAGTGCTAGATTTCTGTAAGAGAGGAAAAATCAATACCTGTGACAAGTGCTATCCATTAGAGCCCAAGAGCAGAGAGCAAACAATTACACCAATGTCATTTGCTTAATATAACAAGACTGTAAATGAAAACTCTGTCAATTGATCTTTGGAGGATAAAACATCCTTTCAAAAGCAAGATGACCATGGACCAGATCTACTTGACTTCCCAAGGCCAAAATGGTCAGTACCAGCTGAAGCTCAGGGTTCCCATCCTGTCAGTTGATGGTTCCCTTTGAGATCAATAGCTTCCACTACATATAAATATTGGCAACAGCAGCCATCAGCACCAGCTCTCCATTCCAGGGCAGAGCAGAAATTCATTTTTCTGTACAGCTCTGCTTTTTCTTCATTGGGTTTCCTGGAGCAAAGCGACACATGCATAGAAAATACATCATATATACTGAGATCTCTATTTCAATATTTATAATATATGCTTATACTCAACATAACACCATTTTTAAGCATTCCATGGATATGGACAACAGGAGGTAAAGAAATTTGGCTGGCCTCAAGAGCACAGTCATCCTCAGCTCTCCAGCTCTCTTCCCACCCCTGGTCTCTTCCATTGTTTGGCTTTATGGCCTCGTGCCACTTGGGCTGATGTTTCACTTCTAAATGGCATTTCAGCTTTGGCCCCCCTCACTGCCCAGCACCCTCTCCCGGATTAGCTCTTGGGTGCCATATGGTACAAATGGCCTGCCACACACTCGCTCAGTCAGCGTTTAAAACCCTGCCAAAATGCTGCCTCCGCTGGCAGCCTGCCTGGTGGCTCCGTGGGCTGCGAAGGGAGCGTGACGCTGCCTGGAAATAATTGAGATGGGGCTCTGCCAGGTCGCACACAGCAGCCCTGGGAGCAGCGCTCCCCTTGCCCGCGCGCTCCCCCCGGCACGCTCAGACATTCCTGCACACGAATCCCCGCCGCCACCGCGCCGCTTCCCTCCATGCCAAGCTGGGGCCATAAAATACAGCACCTGTGTACTTTGGCTGTATTCTGAGTATGGGCCTGGGAGAGCAGCACACAGGTCCGTGGACAGTGGCGCAGGGAGCTGTCCCCACCCCTGGGTGCAAAGTGGGGCACCCAGCTTTGCAAGGATAGCTACTGGCTGTGATGTGGAGAACAGGCACTGGGAACTTGCCAAGGTTTCCTCACCTTGCCATGAAGTCCTTTCCTTTATAAAGCATATATATTCCTCCTCTCACAGTGGCACGTGCATGTCCTTAGCTGCTTGCAGGAGGGTTGATCAGTCCAAGAGCATCACCCCCAGAGACCTGGTCAGGAGAAAGAGAAGAGAAGTAAGCCTTGTGGAAACTCAGTAGGGGTCTCGGCTTGAAAAATATTGGCCCCTCATCTGAGGGGAGAAAAAAAATTGCAGGAAAAAAAGTCAGCTACTGCAGCACACCTCCTCCAGTGTCTCTCCAACAACACAGACATTTTCCCCCTCTTCTCTGACTCTCTTGCAGCCTGGCCAAACCTCTTGCTTCCCCTCATCCTAAAGCAGTTCCAACCCCACTTTCTCCTCTACCAATCTGATCTGATTTTTGCTAAACTTTTTTCCCTCCACAAAAGGAGACTTTTCATCTTCTTGTTATGCTAGAAGCAGATTCATTCAAATGTCTGGATCATCTCATATCAAATTTTGGTTATGATCCCTATTAGATCCATACTGGATTTTGTTTCCAGGTTTTGGCTGAGAGCTTCTCATGGGCCTCTCCAGCTATAGGGCTTTTTCTTAACAATGGTTGTCCCCCCCTCCAAAATCCTGCTGCTAGTGCTGTGAAATCGCTTTCCTCCAGTGCCATTTCACCAAAAAATGCAATAATCATGGAATAGTCTGAGCTGGAAGGGACCTGAAGCATCATCGAGTCCAACTCTTAAGTGAATGGCCCATGCTAAGTACCCACACCAGTGCAGGGGACCTACCATCCCACCCAGGAGCTGTGCAGTGGCCGTAGAACAGACAGACAGCATGCCAGCAGCTGGTGGCAAGGCTCACAGGAGGAGCACGCTGGGTTCACCAAGGCCCCAGACCCACCAACTTCCTGAGTGGTGGAAACTGTGGACACGCCCCACCACACCTGGAAACGGTCCCCCCTTGGAAAACCTGAGATAGGCAAGAAATTATGCTGGCCGAACCACTCACCTAAAATCCAATCATCCATCTCCTTGGGGGCAGTTGTGAAGTGAGGTGCCTCAAGCATCTGCAAACCACTGACAAGAAAGGGTCAGGCATCCAGCTTTCACTTACAGCTGACAAGAAGGAGAAAACTTGCAACTCCTGTGTCACTTTCTATTGGGCAAGTAGGGCAGCAGTTAAGATGATGCTGCTTTTTAAAAGACATCATTTTGTGTGTTTGTAACTCGTCAACTCCAGAAAACCTCCAATAGAGCATCAAACTTGCAGGAGCCTTCATTCTTCCTAGATTGGACTTCAAAGCTGTAACATTACTGATACATATTTGTGCGTTATTTAGCTCTTGTTAGACTAAGCTTTGCCCTTCAGTCGCAGTGGGGAGCGGATAGAAGAAAGGCAATATTAGAATTTAAAAAAAAGCGCAAAACTATAAAAGGAAATGCAGGATGAAAACACCTTGACAATGACTGGTGGCTACATTGGTAATTCCTGTGCAGTGGTGAAGAAAGTAGCAATGCCACGGTTCTAATGTATTCTGGTGAAATATTTGTACTGTGTGCCTACACAAAGCTTCAGATGAAACAGACTCTTTAGAAGCTTTTGATAGCTGGGAGGGAAGTGGCTTTGCCATTACCTCTGTTTGTGAAATGAAAGCAATACTGAGTCTTGGTGCTCCTGGATGGAGGTGCTGATCATCACAGTGACAGCCAAACTAGCTTTGCTTGTTTGTTGTTTACCTTATGCTAAGGGGAAGGAGCTCCTTTGTTGTCATTGTATCGTGTGATGTGGTAAAACACAATCCATGCCCAATGTGCAAAGGAATTTCAAGCCAGCAATATTTATTATCCATGCACAGACAGCACATATTGCTGCTTTGCTGTCAGTGCTGCTTGCAGTGCTTTAGTGAAAATAAAAGGGCATTTGTATCTCGAGTGCCACACTGTGCTGTGACATGAGTGTTGCTGTTTGGTAGTGTACCACACACGCAGGGTTGAGAAGGAAGGTTCCGCCACAGTTGCCTGGAAGACCCAAAGTGCATGAAAGAAACCCTTACAAGTGACATTTGTAACCTCCTGCTGTAGGGGATGTGCTCCCATGCCCAAACGCTGCCCTGGGCGTTCCCGCTGTCCCCAGGAAGCCTTGCTGCCTGCACAGGGGGCCGAGGTGCATTGAGTGGAATTTGGCCAGTACATGAAGCCTGGTATTTCACATGCTGAACAACTTTTTAACTGGATAAAGGATCCTAGGTGAGCAGTACAGTCTGAAACAGTCTGAGGGGATTGAAACCTTTCACAAGCAATCAGCTCTACCTAGCAGGTTTCTAGGAACTTTTATATATGGTGCAGCATAAGATCTTCCATTTTCCTGAAATAAGGGAAGAAATAATTCACAGGTGCTGTACCAAGAAGCTTTAGAAATCATACAGGTTCACTGCAGTTTCCCAGCCTTAACAAGATGATTTATCTACCAAATAGTTATCCTGTCACAAAGTTCAAAATGCATGAAATTTCCATCAAACTCAACAGTTGTTTTTAAATTGGTCCTATGTTCGCAGACAGAACTTGCAAAGAAAGAAGAAAAAACCCACCAGTCTTCTTTCCTTAGCCTCTGATCTTGAGTCTGAGGAAGCTGTGAACACAAGAGCACTTGGGAATAAGTCCCTGGCAAGGCTAGGGAAAGCATTTGTGTGTGAATAGTACAGAATTTACCCTCACCACAACCTCTGTCAAAGCCACCTCCCCTGCATGTGGCTGGCCATGCCTGCTGTATGGGCAGTGTTGACACTGGAGGGTGGCTCCTGCTCTGCTTCCTAAAATCACACAACTTCAAGACCAAGGGGCGTTTAGAAGGGAAACATGTCTCAAAGGGCCATGCACTGCAGGGTCCCAAAATCTGTGGAGCTCACCATCAAGTTTGTGGCATATTCCCCAAGACATTGAGATGTTCTTCTCTGTAGTGGGGCAGAGTACTGGAATGCCCAAGTGACAAATGTCTCCAAAGCAGGCACTACCCACCTTTCATGCTCAAGCCTGCAGTCCCTCAACTGCTGCTCGTGAGAGGCAGGTGTGCCTACAGTCACCCTTAGGCCCCCACTCGGCAACCCGGGTTCAATACTTTTCAGAAGCTGTAAAACACCCTTGGCTGATGGGCTTGTAGAGAAGGGCAGTTGGATTGGAGCTGCCTCCTCCCACAGAGCAGCCGGTCAGAGCTTCAAACACCTGAAAGGTGAGAAGAAAAGGAATTCACATTTTAAAAGACAAGTCGCTTCAGCTACTACTAGTTTATTGATTCCTAAATCAATAAACTCAACTAAATAAACTGGGACTAACTGAATTAAAGCAGAACATGACACGCTGTGCTCTGAAGCAAAGTGAGAGCTGCTTTCTGTGTTACAGCCAATGCAGGAGCTGCCAACAGCTTTGCACCTTCCTGACTTATGCTATCTTAAGAAGAAAAGCACTATTTTCCTTCGTCTGGGTGTCCATCTCTGTTAACTGGTGACAAGCACAACCAGCCCCTCCAACAACCCCCAAGGCACAGAGCACAGTGGTGGTGTTCCCATAACATGTTATTCTGGGATTCAGCCTCAATGGGAAGCAGAAACTTTTTCCAAGAAAACCTACTACTGGTAAAGCAGATTTTTTCTGCCCAGTTTGATTCCAGCCACAGGGTGCTACAGAACAACAGCTATTTGTATTGCAACTATCTTTTAGGCTGCTTCCTTCTCACTGAGTATATTCCACAGAGCTGTTATTTGCAGTCAAAAACCCAGACAAACATGGATTACAACGAAAATATTTGAATGGGCTTTGACGTGGCTGTGGAACTAGAAAACACCATCGTAACAGCTGGGATCCCTGCACTGAAAGGACACACTGTTAACTGAAGTAAATATGTTGCTATGAATTTCTGACTTAATTGACAGAACATTTTATAGTGTGAACTTCAAAATCTCATTAGGAATGAATCAGAATATGGCTATGTGCCTGTAACATTTTCAATGCCAACATATAGTCAGGCCTGTGCGGAGTTGATATCATTTCTTGATCAAGCAGCTGAGAGATTCCAATGTAATTCAATGCAATCAATTATAATGCTTCATGCCAATATGTGAAACTAAATTGGATTAAAAGAAATACCATCACGAAATTGTGGTCTGACAGACAAATCCCAACATTTTTAGTGGCTCTTAGTTCATAGCCATCCCTGACATGCCTAAGCTAAAGAAATAAATGCATTTTCCTGCTAACATTGAGGTGTGAGGTGCCCAAGAGGCCGGCCAGGCTGCACAGAAGGATCTCTGTGTGATTGAAGGGCTCTGTCAGTAACTCCTTCTGCCCCATGAGGACACTACATTTCGGCCCTTGACTACATTACCCCTGTCATACTCATTCTTATTGCGGAGCTACGACTTAATTCTCATCAGCTTCAGTGATAATGTTACAAAACTAAGCATAACTAAAAGATCTTCCAGGCATTCAGTGCCTGCCTGTTCCTGCTCGGTGTGTGGCCACACCTTGGTGACAGAGCAGCACCCATACGCTTCCCGGCACACTTCTGGGACATTCCCCAGCCCCTGCTGGCTGCCCGTACTGCCAGCTCAGCTCCCTGCCCTGGCAAAGGCAGGCTGGGCTCTCGAGGTGCACAGCCTGCTGGGGAGTGTGCTTCAGCCTCGGGGCAGCCTCCTCTCCTCAGGAAAGGCTGGTCTGAGCCTCGAGAAACTTGGAAAGCTGGAGTTTGGAGGGATTACCTTTTCAAAAGTCGATTAACTGGGAACACCCAGCACAAGTACACTTACCTGAAAGTTACCTACCTGTAGTTTCAACGAGATGACTGATGAGGGTCTGATGAATCTTTTGTGAGAGATTTAGGAGGTAAAAAACTCTATCATATGTGGTTGGTTCCCTCTTTTAGTCAAAGAGCTGTCTTAAGAAATTACTGAATTATTTGAAACAAACCCAAACTGTCCACCACTATCTCAGGCCCCCTGCTTAACTAATTTATTACATTTTGAGAACTGACCTTTTGATGCTTGGGAGACCTGTGAGCTGGCAGTCTCCCTGATGCAGTACCCCAAGAAAGCAGGACTGAGGGCAACAGCAGCAACACACCAGACATCCCTGCCTTCCGCCTGCCAGGCTGGAGCTGCACAGGTCACACAACCCTGGCTGGATCTCAAAGTGACCCCCAAAAGCCAAGGGTGGAAAAACACCAGTTCACATCACCAGGTTTATTTATTCACTGTTTCCTTCTGAGTTAAAAGGATGCCTGGGAGCTGAGGCAATCCTGTAATATCTGCTTAGCCCCCAAGTACACAAATTAAAATATCTTACAGACTGCTAATGAGCTGATGCTGGAATGACTGGATAGTCTGTTATCATTTGGCCATTCACAGTTTCCTCACAGCCCATCTGCGAGCCAGGCTGCAGCTACAGCCCTCCTCCATTTACACCTTTTGCCATTATCGGCCTTTGGGAAAGGCCTTTAGCAATTAAAGTTTGTATCAAACATATTGTCATCTTTCCCACCCTGTTACGAGCCCCTCTGTGCTACTACAAAAGGTCTGCTTAACAGAAGGCTGGATCCCGTAGCTATTTTGTACACACTGCTGTACCTGAGCCCCCTGTTTGTGCTCCAGCCTGGCAGCTTAGCTCTCATGCCACATCAGATGCTCAACACTGCCCTGGCAGCTCACAGCTTTCTCCCTGAGCAAAACCCATCAAACTACATCCTAACACATTTGGGCTACTTTGTGAAAAACTTCCTGGTACGAGCCAAAGTTTATACACACAATGCATTTTCGTTTTGAGGTCAAAACCACAAAAGATAATCAGTTTGGGCTATTGGGAAGGAAGTGTCCTGCCTGCAGGCAGTGCAGATCCCAAAGGACTAAGATTGCTGGGGAGACAGGTGAAAACTGGGGACAAGTGTTCTATGTTCCTACTTACTCTGCTGAAGAGCTAGGACCCCATGGAGAGCTGCTGCTGGCTTTGGATGGAGCCAGCCAGCACACGGGGAAATGCACATGGCAGAACTGCTGCAGAGGCTCCTGTGCCACTGCACCTGTGTACACATCAGCTGGGAGGCAAAACTCTGTAAGTGGGCCCAGTGCCTTCAACCAGATATATCTTTAAAATTCCCAGTGCATAAGAAGATCTGCATTGGCTGTGGTTTCTTGCAGGCACTGCAGTCCTCAAGGTTGCAATTCTGTCCACCTAAATAAGGTGAAGAAGAGAAAGCGAAGGAGAGGAGATGGAATATGCATGTTATATGGCAGTACTGTATGGAGGCAACTTATTTGGTTTCTTTTACTACTGACTTTCCCCACACAATCACTCACACAGGGCAAACAAAGC
Source organism: Regulus satrapa (assembly GCA_013396955.1). Classification (NCBI taxonomy): domain Eukaryota; kingdom Metazoa; phylum Chordata; class Aves; order Passeriformes; family Regulidae; genus Regulus; species Regulus satrapa. The sequence goes on from VWZN01014773.1 coordinate 768,747, forward strand.
ACAAAAACAAGAGATCAAGCCCGGATGAAAAAATTCCTTTTTTTTCTTTCAACTTAGAAAACTCACTCATAGTGGTGGAAGGTGCTTCCAGGCAGCTCGAACTTGCATAAGAGGCAGAGAAGTGCAGACATCCCTGACCTTGTTTGGCAGTATTACGAAAGGTCGTATTTTCAGATGGATGATCTGATCTCAAAATATCCTCTAGTGTAATGAGTACAAGCCAGCCTTTCATCTGTCTGTCTCAGCCACGTGTCTATTTGCTTTCTCTGGTTTTTAATGCAGGGAACAGCCTTGTGATGGTTGCAGAAAGCAGAAGGAAGCTGGGCAGCACAGCACCCTCTGCCTAATGGGTTACCAGTGTTGCTGGACCAAAACCATAAACCAAAATGCTCTGCTCAGCCACACGGTGCAGCAAGAACCACTGCCAGCTCTTCCTGGCACCTCCAGCTGTCTGTCAGGTCCACCAGGGCAACGCATAGCCCTGGTGGGAGAGGAGGGTCTGTAACATTGCTCTGACCTGGGAATATGCAGGCTGTGGCCAGCAAAGTTCATGGAGGGAGATGAGAGGGTAAATGCCCTGGCATCACGAAGGGCTCCTTAGAGAGGCAGGGTTCGTTGCTTTGGCATCTCCTCTAGCTTGCCCAGTAGCCTGAGTACCACAGAGCACGCCCGTGGCAGAGCTGCCAGCACTGTGCGGGTAGCACAGTAGATGGCTGGTGGCACTGCTGGTGGCACCAGTGCTGCTGCTGAGGCAAAGGCAGCCGCTGACACTGGGCTGTGACAGGCTGAGGACCCCAGGAGGAGTGGGCAGTTTCCATCCCCCCGGGATGTGTGCCTCTCCTGGGGTGGGGTGTGCCACCCTGGAGGGGCCCAGCCTCTGCTCCACACCTCGACACCCCCAAACCGAGACACCTCACCAGCCACTCAGAGCTGCTGGTGCCTCAACACAGCCAAGAGAAGGGGCTCAGCCACCAGCTGGACAGGCAGACCAGAGAGCAGGGGACCCACTGAACCTCAGCACTCCACAGGAAAACCTCAACAAGCACAAAACATTCGTTCCTTATGAGAACACACTGCGATGTTCACTTTCCTTGTGATAAATAGATTATAGGACTTTTCCCTGTTTTCTTTTCTTCCCCCATTATCATTTAACCAATTCTCAAATCACAAGTTACCAAGACTCCATCTGAATGTTGCAGTTTTCACGTTGTGAATTTTGGGTTAAACAATTCTTTCTCAAATAAATACTCCTTTTTCAGTTTCTACTGATGCTTTTGTTGTTCACAGTAATCAAGTTCCCAGTTGGGTAACCTCTCACCTAACGCAACATCTTCATCTCTCATTTCAACGAAATTTATCATCCATAAGCAAAGACAGAAAATGTGTGAATGTCTAAAGCTTATGTAAATTAAGAGGCTCTGCACACTGGTCCTAAATATAGTAGATAATAAGAAACATTTCTTCAGCATACTGTAATTATGGGGCTGCTGTCATGTCTTGCATTGTCTATAAGGTCACAGTTGCATTATACTAAATTTACAGTATATTATCAGTTAAAAACACAATAATTAACAAGCCACATCTTCCATCTTCAGCACCAATGATAAATGGTCTCAAAAAGGAGGAAAAAAAACCCCCAAAATGAAAGGCATATTGTTTACTTTATGGGCACAATACACACTTAAATTTAATCATCAATGTCTGTATCCAGCAGGCAATATTCTTTTGCTATTATAAGACTATTTGCCAAGATCAGACTACACCCTTGGGGTGAATTTGTCCTTAATGAAGGGACAAGGAGCCAAATCTCTCACTATCACATCACTGACATACACTTATACATATTTCTTTAAATTTTATAACTCTGGATGATTTATTCTAAGATAATGCCTGGGTGCACATCCCAGGTTTTATTTTGAGCATTATAATAAACCTTTAAACTTAACATTCCAATTTTTCAACTCAAAAATTACGTGTTTTGAGAGAATCTCTCCCACAACCTGAGTCATTCTTTTCGCTTTCCTGAACAGTGGAATTTGAAGAAAGATGAGGAAGATTGCACCCAGACCACAAGGGCCACAGCTTCTAGCAGAGGCCCTCAAGAGGTTACTCAGCTTCCACATTGTCATGTCCAGCCACTTTAGATTTCCTTGGCTGTAGCCACCAACCAGCAGGTGTGGCTGTTCCACCCTCACCAGCCACCGTATCATCTGTGGTCATTTACAAAACAGATCATCTAAAAAAATCCTAGCGAGAGGTCAGAACTGCTGGCCTTTACTCCTTGACAACCTGAAAAGAAAAAAAAAAAAAACAAAAAAACCAAAACCTAAAAAAAAAAACCCTTGGAAAAAAGTTTATAATTTTGTCAGCAAAACAAAGAAGATTACAGAAAGCTCTCTGTTGGAAATGAGCAAATAAAGCATTTCCAACTGTGTATATTTTGACTGATTTAAGTACCATTGAATACGAAGCACCAAAATGTTTCCTTCCAACTTTTTCAACAAACAAACAAGGTCTAGGAAATTCACAACCGGAAACTGACCAAAACATTATCCGATGCAATTAAGAATCTTGCTATGGATGGAAGAATTTGCTAATTCCACTCACATCCTTTGCCCCGAAACCCTCTGCAGCCACCGTGGCAGAGATTACAAGTGCTGTGGGGAGCCAGCAGCTGCCAGGAGAGCCAGAGGAGACCGAGCTCCAGCAGGCACCAACACTGTCTTTCATGTCGTGCCAGTGAACCCAAGGCCCAGCTTGTAACAACACTGCCTCTGATTTCCAGGCCTGCCCTAAATTGCCTTTCTCCTGCCATATGTCACTCTCCCCAGGTCGTGCTCTGACGGGCTGAGCAGAGCTGGAGCTGGCAGCCAGGTGGGCAGCAGAGCCCAGCACCAGCACAGGATGGGAGAGGATCCCTGCAGAGCCCTTGGGCACCAGCTGACAGGGCAGCATCCCAAATAAGACAAACCACATTCAGACCACGTTAGGAGGAGTGCGGTCGCTGAGACCTCAACCAGGCACCTGGCAGGAGGCTGAAGGGAAAAAAGGGTTTGCAACCAAGTGTTTTGTAGATCTTGCCAGCAAGATTGCTGGTGAAGTCAGCACCCAAGAGCCCACAGAGCTGGGACGTGATGTAGAACAGCCAGGCAGCATCACATCATCAGAACTGAAAAGCCCTGCACGGGCTTTGGGCTGGCACTGAGGCTCAGAGCAGTGCTTAGGGACAGAGTGGGTCATGCATAGGAGCCTCATCCAAAACTGGTCTAAGCCCCAGCAACAGCCTTTAAACAGAAAACACCTTGTTAAAGCAAAGAAATAGACTGGACAGGAAAATGCACATTCTTAAGATTCTTTGAGAATTTTCTCAGTTTTTATTTCCCATATGAGAAATTATTTAAAGGACAAGTCCACCTATGCAGCTCTTGGTGCCTCAGATGGTACAGCCTGCATACAAAACCCAGTCTGAGCAGACAGAGCATCCCCCTGCACCTCTCCTTCATCCAGCCCCGTCACAATGCCTGCCTGGGAAGTGCCAGGCTCTGCAAGCAAAGGCACAGCACCACCAGTGCCTCCTGGGACCCCTCAACACCATGGAGAGTCTGCTTTGGGGCAGCCACAAATGGATCTGGAGTCCTGTGGATTTGCACGGCTGATGCCACAAGCAGCTCCCCCACACGCAATAGGCACCAGCACCTGTACCCCAAACCTTTTTAGTGCTGCAGTACAAGGCAACACTCGCCCAAACACGAGCGCTCCTTGCACGGGCCAGGTAGGCATGAGCAGAGAGGTACAGACCACGCGATTCAAAGATACGGGGGGTCCTCCAGGCTCTGCCCCTGTTAGTTCTCCAGCCTTCATCTTTTCATGGGACTGTTCCTGCTGAGATGGGAAGGCTTTGCCAGATATGGTCCCCAACATACTCCCCAAAAGAGTTTGCTGGCTTTTTGCTAACAAAGACTCTTGTGAAATAGCTGCATCAATCTGAAAGCTAGTGATTGCTAGTACAAGAAGGGGAAGTGAATCATCCAAAAGAGTAATAAAAAATTGAACAAAAGTATAGTGAGCTTCACTGGCAGTTTTGTAACTGGAGTCCAGCCTCAGCCCCCTTAAAATGAAGTCGATTTGTGGCAATCTGCCCCATGAAAGGACATGAAGCAGGGCCAGAGGAACAGGCATGGGCAGGGACCCCCAAGCACAGAGCTGGTGGGGAGCTGGGAATCCTGTCCACCTCTTCCCAGGGGTGAGTCTGCTGTAGCAGTGTGGCTTCACCAGAGAACCACACACAAGTTTAGGAGACCAGTCTGTTCGCTTCGGGTATTTCAGAACAGATGTGATGTCTTTGATATGAAGCTGCAAGTTCAGCAGGAAATATGAAATAATACCCTCAAATAGGTCTTGTCTTTAGCACTATCATGCAAGCACTTTGGCCTGCCTAGCTTTACATGAAAATAAAAGCCTGTGCAGTTAAGCAGAAGGCACTGTTTGATACAGAGTGGATTTTAAGGCCATGGAGAGAGACGAGACAAATGGAGACAATGCCAGACACTGTGAAACCCCTGGCAGCAACCTTGCCATGTCCTCCAGCCCAGATTCCCTTTTCCTCTGATGGGATCATTCAACATGGTCTCAGCTCAGGTGAGTACTAGCTCCAAGGCTGCTTCAGAAGCAAGAGCTATGCAGGCTCAGCACTGGAGGAGTCAAACGAGCATGCTGTACACTGGTGTCAGCTGCTGGCTGGAGATCCCTCCCTGACACCCTTCCCCAGAGGACTGCATGGATAAACACCCTTGATTTGAATAAGACCAATGACAGCAAAATGGCCTGCTTGTCTCTAAAAAGACTGTAATAATGTGCATCAAGGGAGAGACCCATAGTCTGACAGACTTCTTTTTCCCCTGGAGTGGAACATAAAAACACAGTTGAGCAGCAAGGAGGACACAGTTTGAAGTGCATCCCTAGTTAATTATATCCAAAAGAGTAATAATAAAATAAACTATTAAATTTTAGAACTCCCTCCTTAAAGTATTAAGCATTTTGTTACTGTGGTGCAGTTAAACCACGCACTGAACAATGCTTTGTCTTGCTTTATAGGAAGGTAACAGGGTCATAATGAAATAAGGTACTCTACACAAAAATTCTACACAGTCCTCTATTATTCAACAAAAACCACAACACATTCTTTAGCTTTAGTACAGTATTTTTTTAAAAAAATCTGACATTTGCAGCCAGTGTTTGTGTGCAAATAGGCAGCACTGCTGATCAGCAGCTGCTCAGGAAGGTTCTGCATACCATGGGAGAGCAGGGAACTCACTGCTGCTTTTAAGAACAGAGGTTCCATTCCTGGCACAAATACTGAGGCTAGTTTGAAAACTCCAGTGGCTGACAAGACACTGGATTATGGACTTCGCTGTAGCCCAGAGCCATGGAGAGAAACTGCTTTGATGCAGCTCTGGTAAACAGCGAAGGCCAAGTGGGAAGGTTGTTATGAAAAATTAAGGAGGAAAGAAGAACTGAGTTTATTACTAAGGAATTTTCTGCTCTTATCATTTTTCTAATTAAGGTATTTATTTAACATCTGAAATCAACAAAAACATTTCGTTTGAATGCAGGAACACTTTTAAATCCCCTTTCTCTCCTACCAATCCACTGCAGCACAGATGCCGACACCGAGGGTCATAACGCGCCTAGCGCTGAGAGAGCCCGCACGGCCGGAGAGCCACGGCCGGAGGGGACGGGGCTCGGTGCCACCTCTGCCCTGCGGGGACACCGAGCCGGGGCTGCCAGCGCCGTGCACAGCCCCGCACTGCCCTGGCTAGCGGGAGGGGCTGTCCGCCCTGTCCCGGTGTCCTCCTGTCCCGGTGTCCCTCCCTCTGCTCTGACACCGGCCATCAGCTCCTCCTCAACGCTCGCTCCTTTCCACGGGCCCAACGCTTCTCATCCCATTTCTCCTGCCACAGAGGAGAAAGCAGTTTGCTTTCTCTGATACGTATTCTTGTTCTTACAAAACCAAAGAGAAATGAAGCAAATTGCAGCAAACTGAAAGCAGATAGCTGAATTTTAAAAAACCCAGCAACCTTTTCCTCTCATTTTAATTTTCCACACTCCCAGCGCAGCACTATTCCCCTATCACAACCAACCTGCTCAAAACCACACCATACCAAGCACAGAGCCCAGACAGCCTTGCAGACCACACACTGAAGTCATCGAGGAAGTTTTTGAAAGCAGGCACTCGTGAAACAGAGCCATGACCAGTGAGAAACTCAAAATGGGTCAGAGTAACCATGCTAGTGCCCATTTCTCTCCAATGAGAGGAACCTGGAAAGGAAGATTGTGGGCAGTCAGGTGAGTTGAATCCCATCCTTTACCTAGGACTCACCTGAACAGGTCTGTGCACATCCAGCAACTCTGTCACGGCATCCAAGACCAGTAGCTGTTGATCCATGCCTGCAGAAGATGAAGGAGTGCCAGACTGGAGGACAGTGAATCTTATCTCCATAATTCAAGAAGCAGAACAGACTTTGTCATGGTGAGAGCTTCCAAGCACTCAAAACACTCAGTTCACCTTCCCACCAGAGAAGCACTCGGCACTGCAGGTGCGGTGTGGTCAGCCCAAACACGGCATCAGCAGCTGTGTGAGCCCTCTGGACATCTCCCCCCTTCCCTGCACAGTGTGTTGAACTGGACCTTCTCAAAGCATTGAAGTCTGGGCAATGGACAGCACAAAGCAAAAGCACAAGTGCATTCAGATGACAGTATCAGCAACTAGACTGAAACCTGCTGTGCTGGAACCCCTGAATTTCTTATGATACAAAAAAATATTAAATGTGATTGAAGACTGACTGGTGACCTCAATAGCACAAGAGGAATTAAATTGCTGTCCGCAAATTGGGCTTGGGGTCTCACACCACTGCTCCAAAGGCTTGGGGTCTGTCCTCTCTCTGGGCTCTGGCCACCTCCATGCTAACAGGGTGCAGCCAAGCCAGGAGACAGCAGCACTTTCCCTCCCTAGGGTACAGGGGACACACACCCCAAATCATTTCTCTTGCCTGGATGCTGCAGTTGCAACAACTCTCTTGTATCTACTACTCTGAAACCGTAGGCTTTGCTCATCTTTGGAAATGCAAGTTATTTCGAACAGTGGGGCCCAAGCCCCAGCAGCTCCTGAAAGCCCAAAGTCACCAAGCTGCTATTAAAAATATCCAGAGGGGCATTTGTGGACTACGTGACCCAGCAGGTCTTCCGCATCTAGAAAACAGAAATGTTTTCTGTAGTTTAACAAGTTATTGAAAGGTCAATCCAAAAAGTATCTCATAATAGAAGTATTCAGACGTTTCTATTTCATCTCCTCTGTGGAGGGCAGCGTAGCTCAGCTCGTGGAGACTTACCTCAGGCTATAGCTCACCCAACAAGCACTCGTTCCTCGCTCACTCTTGTTAGTTATGTACCACACTGTGCAACATCAGCTGAGGTATTTTAGAAATACAAGCTTTAAAAAGCATCTGGTCTTCTTTAGATGCTGGCAGGGAGAATGCTTCCCACCCCTCCCGGCACTCAAGAAATAGATGAAGAACTCTCCATCAGCTGTGCTTTGTAGCTGAAATGAGCAGACCATCCACAGCGGAGGGGAAATCATCTTTGTAGCTTAACACCATGCAGAGACAAGAGGCAACACCTTCTAAAGGGCACTCGTGCCACACACCCAGCATGGCCCCATCCCCAAACACTAACAAAGCTGGAGGTGGTAACACTGTCACTCCAGTGTAGCCATCTACCAGTCACAGCATCTTTCCACCAATTTGCCACCAGTATTACACCCTAATTCATGCAAGGAAGTAACATTTACTCGTTTTTTTTTTAAAAAAAATTTTTAAATTAAAAAAAAAAAAAAAAAAAAGGCAAAGCAGGATTCTCCTAACACAGAGCTAGCAATAGCAGCACATAGGAACTCCACAACAGTGAAGCCACTAGGTTTCTTCCTCACTTCTTGTCCCACTCCCATTTATTCTCCCCTGCCCTCTAGTCCTGCTAGTTTTGAAGATGCTGGCACCTGAATGCAATTGTAGTTGATTAACTTAGCACGATGAACAGCACCTGATACCAGAACAGTCTCATGACCTCCAAAGAGTTACAAATACACAGACCACCGGTGAAATCCTGACCCCTTTCACTAAATAATACAGATTTCTTCTAAATTGGCTGTATTTTTTTCATTCATGCTGCTTTCTTCCTTGAAATAAGGCACAGTATTCTGCATTTTATATGTTGTCCACAGTAGAGGATGAGGTGGCCCTTCTAAACACCAGCACACCCTGTATTTTAAAAATATTCCCACATAAGGGAAGAAGCTGTGGGGAAAAATACTACAATCAGCAAAATCCTGGGAGAAGCCAGTAAAATACAACCAATGGCTCCTGAGGGTGTCAAAGCAAGGCTCCAACACCCCACAGAAGGAAGGGAGGCTTCTCCCAGCCAAGCCACAGAACGAGCAGAGCTCGGAGCCCACAAACCCCCACCAGGACTATTGGGGCAGCAATCTCCAAAAGAATAAATGTTGTGGTTTCTGACTCCCTTCCGAGTCAGTGTTTGTTGGGAAACATCAAAGCCAGTGGAATAGTAGGTGTCCCAAAATGTCTTAATTCAGAGAATTAGTGTTAACCGAGTCTGATTAGCTCCATTTATCTCTAATTAATTACCTTTACCTAATTAGACACCCTGTTTCCAGTAGACATGGAGTCAAGTAGACTAGATTATTAGTGTAGTCATTGTGCCTTTACAAAATCCTGAAATTAATGAAACGTGCAAAAGAATCCACAGCTTTAATTGCACAGGTGTTGCCTTATGGCAAAGCTTTATCATCTGATTACACCAAGGGATTATTAGTGACTTTTTATATAGAGGATGAGCCTGTGAAATGTACCTTAGCAACAGCTCATTAGTTTAGGGTTGTTACTGTATTATTTATTACATTCAGCCTACCCCATTATCTAGATTGATTCATGGACCTATATTTTCCTCCCCTCTGTGCAGGAAATAAATAAATAAGTGAAGGCTGGCTATTGCTGTCCAGCTGCAATATGAGGGGAAGGCAGAATGTATTCTCCAGCTACCAATATTCACCCTTTAATATAAAGCCTTAAAGTTGATTTAAATAAAACTCCTTTTTTTCCCTCCCTCAGAAAAGTAATCAATTCAAGCCTCTGTCAAACTGGAATGCTTCCTACATGCCATCCAAGCAGTTTGGGCCATCTTAAATCTTTTCAGATAAATAAAAATACATTACTGGATTGAAGAATTGAATACAATATATTTAATACAAAATATTTTTTTCTGCTATAAGTCATGCTTTATGAAATCTATCAGAAATATTTTATTTTGATATTTCTCTTAACTGTTTGGTTGTTGGCTATTTCTTCAGGTTTGGAGGAGTTTGCCAGGTAGAAAAACTGTCTGAATAACAGAATCAGGGGAAATAAAGCAAAGCTGCAGCCTCTGCATTAAGAACCACTTTCCCCAAAGAAAAGCTACTTGCTGTCAAGGTTGAGAAGGCTTGACCTTACCTTTTTGTGTCTTCCCCAGCAACATCCCACTGGACTTGCTAAATATTACCAGTACAACAACCCTGGCACTGCCCCAAGGAGAGAAGACTTAACTGACCAACCAGCAACCCAGTAAACAAAAGCAGCCAGTAAACAAAATTATGAGGAATTATTTTCCAGAATCATCCAGAACACCAGATTCGTTGAATACCATGTGAAACATTACTGTTCACTTATTACTCAATATAAAATGCATATGGGAGAAAATTTGGAACTATTACTATGTAGGGTATGACAACTGATTTGAGCAGCAATAATGACTATTTAATTACCAACACGACTGTACAACTTCTTATATCTGCATTAAAAAAAAAAATTAATCTCAAAACCATGGCTCTAACAGACAGCAATTTTGTAGTGTGTTCACATGGCACACATATAAATCATGTCATCCTGCAATAAAGGCTCTTGTGATGGCTTGTGGCTGCTCTGCCAAATAGGGATTATTTGTATGGACATAAACTGTGTAAAACCTGTGATATTCACCTGCTTCATGCCATTTTAAGACTGTTGCTCTTCCAAGACCTTCCCTTGAAAAAATGAGTCACTGTGGTTTCTAAAGGGCCAAAAAACCTGCCCTTGTTATGAGATTCTCATATGGGACCTCCAAGCACACCACATTCCACAGCAGCAAATCAGATTTAGGACCTCTGATCCACCAAAGCTGGGACAGTGGCAAAGTGTGAGCCACACCCTCCAAACTGATGCCCAACACAACACATATGTGCTCCTTATCAATCTAAAACTCTTCTTTAGCATTGTGTCCCAACAGAGCTTGTCCTTTGATGGCCTTGAAGGGATTCCATTCCCTTCTGCACCCCTAGTGCCCCCAAAAGGACACAAATGATCTCTCACTCTTGACCCCCGGGAATATCAATCCGGCTGCCATCCTCTAAGCAGGCAGCATTGGACCTTAAAACATATATTTTCACTTCTTCACCCTCAGTGAAATCCTATGGATCAACACATACTTGGAGAGCAGCAGGTCCAGAGTTGACCTCTTTCTTTAAAACTCCAGCAGCATGGATAATGAAGATGGCAAGGGGGGCAGTAAGTTATCCAAGGGCTGGCAGGTAGGAAAGAACAAGCAGGAGAGAACAGCAAACTCAGTATCACTGAGAACCTCAGATAAGTCACATTAGACAGTGCCAGAGACAACAGTGGAGGAATGCTGGGAGCCCCAGACCCTCTATGCATTCTCTCAGAGTCATAGATGCTCACTGCTTAGATAAGGCATGGGGCTAAAGCCCAGCCTCTGCTGTGTACACGTAATCCAGAAATATTCACTGGCTGTGGAAAAAATAAAAATTACTTTTGAGGTGTTTTTATGGACTTTCAAGTAGGATCTCCAGTTGCATTTTTGATTTGTGTTTGCACCAAGCCTTTTCTCCACACTCCCTGTTGACTGCCCATCGAATGCAGTCAGATCCATGAATGTTGTCTGTGCCTTTAGAGCAGCCACAGAGCCATGCCCAGGGTGTACCAGTGATGCTGGGAAAACATTTTTCTTCAGAGTTTCAGAAAAATCTTGCACTAGTTTTCAAGCACATCTGTGCAGAAAACTGTGCTAAGTACTTTCTTAGGAACTAACCTGAAATATATGGAAGAAATTGCCATGGGATTGATGGTTCACACTCTCTCTCCAATTCCTACTCAAAGAATTCAGATCTCACTGCCAGTAATGAAAACAATCACAGTGTAGACAAGAATTAAAGATATTTATTATTTATTTGAAGAATATAAACAATTTTTCTAGTGGGAGGAAGAAAATTACATGAGAGATGTGCTGGTCACATCACTTATGAGGCTAACAACTTGTGGGAGGAGTGGAAGTGTGCCTTGCCAGGAAAGGGAGCACCAGAAGTACCTCAAGAGCACACAGGCCCATCTTCCTGCAAAAACCACTTCTAGAAGATGAAGAGGCAGCTAAGGGCCCCATAATAACCACTGATGCTTTGCCTCTGATCATTCGCAGTGCTTCCCAAAGGCAGGATCCCATCCCACCTGGGAAAGTGGAGCAGGAAGGGAAGGAAACTTACTGAAACCACCAGGACCTGTAAGAGCCAGGTCTCCATCCTCCAGCTTGCATCCTCTTCCAAAAGACACTTGCCTGTCTTTCCCAAGAGGTGCCATGACAAGGGGGACCTGCTCTGCTGCTTTTCCCTTTGTCCCACGGTGGCAGGCACGGGTTGGTCTGTTTGATGAGCAGGCCCTGGCGCGCTCCTCCTGCTGCTGGCACGGTCCTTGAAGGGCTGGCTGGCACCAGCTGTTGCAGCGAGCTCAGACAGGCTGTCTCCCATTATCCCAGTGCCAGCTATTTGGGGAGCCAGACACCAGGCTGGCAGGTCGAATGGCAGCATGCATCTAAAGTCAGATAATGCTGCCCCCTGCTCAGGGCATGGACATAAGGCCTAGGTGGCCAATAAGGCTTTAAAAAATGAAATTTGACAGACAGACACCAACAAAGTAAGGACTGCTAGGTCAACAACAGATGGGGCAAAAAGTTACAAAACCCCAGCCCAGTGGCTGGGGGCTCACTGTCATAGTCCCAGGCTAGGCCAGAGCTTGAACTGCCCATCATTTCATCACTGCTAGCTTCAAATTAAAATATCTCTGCTGGACTCCACCCTGGTGAAACAACAGCATGAAGACATGTTTATAATGCCCACTCCCAGCTAGCAGCAAAGCTGACCCTCCTCCAAGACTTGGAGGCTTAATGGCCCACAGCACCTCCAGAAGATGCTCAGCAGCTGTGGAGCCACCTCCACCCTCTCACCCAGTCCAGCAGCTTTCCAGCCTTCATTCTCCAAGAGTATTTTTCATCTAACAGTACCATATCACTTCTTTAATCACCCCACACCTGGGCACCAGCCACTTGCCGCAAGCAGACCCGCGGCATCCCCATCCTCTCTGCAAACACAGGCTGCGGCTTTTGGGTGGCTCCTCTCTCCTCCCGCACCCCCGCTTTTGGAGTAGGCAAAAAATGAACCGCAGGAGCAGGACGAGCCCTGGATGCCGGCCTAGGCCAGGAGCCGGAGCCGGGCCGGCCCCTGGGGATGCTGCGGCAGCCTCGGCGGCTCCGTGGGGCGGTGACTAATTGCCCCCGTAAATCACCGCCCCGCGCCGCGCTCCGCCGTTTATTTTTCTGACAGTAATTTAGTGCTTGCTCTTTTCCACACTTGTCACCGCGTGTTTTTCCTCACATTAGAAGCCTGTAGAAAAAGGACAGTAATTAGCGGTGCAATACATCCTGGCGGAGGCTCTTTCATCACACTGTGATAATTGCCCCCCGTGTCTGTCAGGGGCGGCCGCCGCCGCCCCGGCCCCCCCGCGCCGCCCCATTTGTCACACCGCAGCCGCAGCTCCGGTTCCGCGCCCGACCCGCGCAGGGAAAGCGGGCATCTTCCCCCCGAGGGGAGAAGGGCCTGGCCGCGGGGTTTGAGAAAAGGGACCGGGTTTGGGGTTTTACGAGAGTTGAGGGGGTTGTGTTGCGTG
>VWZN01014773.1:801374-814591 GCA_013396955.1 Regulus satrapa
CCGTGTCCCCTGGCAGTGCCGTGTCCCATATCCCGTGTCCCCTGGCAGTGCCATGTCCCCTGGCAGTGCCGTGTCCCGTGTCCCCTGGCAGTGCCGTGTCCCGTGTCCCGTGTCCCCTGGCAGTGCCTTGTCCCGTGTCCCATGTCCCGTGTCTCCTGGCAGTGCCGTGTCCCGTGTCCCCTGGCAGTGCCGTGTCCCCCGGCGGTGTCTGGCCAGATGGCTGGGGCAGAGCCCCTTGCAGCTCTGCAGAGGAGGCTGTCCCACTGTACTCTGTGACCAGGCTGTCACTGAATGCAACTCCGTCACGGTATTTAAATCACATTAAAGCTTCCCTTTATTACATATCCCCTTGTGATTTTGCCTGGCTACATTCTAATTACCAGCCTTGCTGCAGCACACGTGGGTTCCACTGCTCGCTCCTCCTCCCATTTTATGGCAAATGGCTTATCTTGCACAATCCTGATGAAAATATTGCAGTGAGATAACTCTCTCCATTCATCTTGCAGTTCTCACTCTAAATGTAAAATATTTTCACTTTTGTGGGGGAAAGACCACAAAATATTCAGGGTTTCATGTATTTTTAGAAACAGCAGACACATGTGTTAAGGCTCCCCAAAGTAGTTTAATCACTTTTACTATTCTCTTACATAATGTCTGATCTTGAAGTAGCAATATATTTTTTCACATCAGATGCTAGCTGCACCTGGTTTTCAAAGATTTTGCAACTTTTTTTTTAACTTTAAAAAATGTTAAAAACAATTTTGCTTTTCTTATACCCCACCTCTTAACTTCTCAAAATGAGTATTTTTAAGGAGATGCATCTCACTAACTTCTCATTACTTAGTCTTTTTCTGAGCAATCTTTTTAGCTGTAGGTAGCTGCCAGCACTAATTCATTCAGAGATCATGTGAATTTTAATGAAGAACTTAATAATGTTCAGGATAGCTTAAGAACTAGGATGTGGCTTCATTTGGTGTGTCCATAACCCTATCCTTGTCCATGGCTCTGCCACCCCCCGTTTTCCAATTACAGCACTAACCATACCTAAACAACACAAAGTTTTTATACTGCCTTTCTCTTGAGTGAGATCAAAACAATCCTGACTGTTAATCAAGGCAAAGCACCCATATGGTGAAAGAGTACATTTATACTTGCTATTTCATTTGATTTACGGTTCCAGACAGAGATCCACAGCTCTTGGATACAGGTCTGGAGAGGAGTCTTATTAACCTGCGTGCAGAGACCACCTTTGGGTAGGGCAGTACTTCAGATCTGCAGATTGATGAGGGGTAAAAATCTCACCTTTGCAAGCCTTCTGGAATTAAGACAGAATTTTAACAAGAACCTTTCCAGTTGAAAACAACACAACTAACACTTTCCTGAGGGCAGGGGAAAGGAACTGAGAGACAAAGTACATGCAAAGAAAGTAAAAAAAAAAAAAAAATCGGGAAAGTGCTCAGGTTTGCTCTGGTAATAAACGAGCTCCCTGTGACAGCAGCAAACAGCAGCTCTGGCTGCAGGCAGCACATGCTGCTGTTTCCTGGCAGCAGAAATGTGAAGCAGTTGAAGCTCTCAATACATCTCTGTAACAGCTCTATTTTTATTGTGATTCCAAACCTGTCAGGCTTTCTCTCTGTGCAACAGAGATAACAGCAACAGTAGAACAGATTTTCAGCTTTGGTCAGAGACAGAAAGCTGAAATAAAGCACCCGTGGTGGGCTGACCCTAGCTGGACAACAGGTGCTGACAAAAGCTGCTGTCACTTATCTCCTCAACTGGACATGGGAGAGAAATATAACAAGAGGCTTATGGGTCAGAATAAGGATAGAGAGAAGTCACTCACCAATGGGCAAAAGAAACTTAACTCATGAAAATTAGTTAAATTTATTACCAATCAAATCAGAATAGGATCATGAAAAATTGGGAAAAAAATCTTTAAACACCTTCCTCCCACCCACTTTTTCTCCTGGGCTTAACTTTTTCCCCATGAAGACTGCCGTCAGTTCATCACAGGTTGTCTCTGCCTTTTCTTCCTCTGAGAGGAGGATTCCTCACACTCTTACCTGATCCAGCATGGAGTCCCTTCCCTGGGAGACAGCTCTCCATGGAAATTCTCCACTATGATCCTTCCCACGGGCTGTAGTTCTCCATGAACTGCTCCAGCATAGGTCCTTTATCCCTCTTTCAGGAATTCACTGGATCCTGTGTGGGGTCCTCCAGAGGCTGCAGGTGGAGCTCTGCTCCTGCCTGGACCTCCAGGGGCCGCAGGGGCACAGCTGCCTCCTCATGGTTTCAGCACAGGCTGCAGGGGAATCTGCTCTGGCACCCGGGCACCCCTGCCCCTCCTTCTGCACTGACCTTGGTGTTGGCAGAGTTGTGGCTCTCACATTTTCTCTTCTCTCTCTGGCTGAAGTTGTAGTTTTATCCCCTTAAATATATTATCCCAGAGTCACTACCACCACCACTGCTGGGCTTAGCCTTGGTCAGCAGTGGATCCACCCTGGATCCATCCAGTGCTGGCTCTATCTGAACATAAGGGAAACTTCTAGTGCCTTCTCTCAGAAGCCAGCCCATGAACCCTCCTGCTACCAGAAGTTTGTCGTGCCACCCAACACAGCACCTGAACTTAAATGCAGCCTTGACTTGAGTATGGGGAGTTCTCACAGGCCATTGGGGCTTCTCTCTCAGCCAGCACTCTAGCTCAGTGCCAAGCATCAGACAGCTAGGACTGACATTCTTAATCTGTTAAGGCAGGAGGAAACTCTGAAATCTGTAAGACACAGCAGGATAAGCACCTTCCACTTCAGAAGAGGAAAAACAACGTGCCCACTGTAAATCTGGGCACTACAGCAGCAAGCATCATACACATCTAGATTGTAGATACTCTCCTGCAACACATGCACTGCTTTCAATTTCCAATGCAACAAGAAGAAAACTCAGGGCCATCATACCACTTCCACAGCCCAGCACACAACATACACTGCAGTAGGAGTGACTGGAAAGCAGGGCTGACCTCTCTCCTCCCCACCCTTTATGAACTGGGCGCCAACTGCTCCGTAACACAGGAAATTACAGAAACCTGTAGGTTGCTGATTTTGCTGCTGGTAGTGGAGAGAGCTGCTCACATACTTCTTGCACAGTTCTCTACCTAAATCTGAAATCAGTTTAACTTCCAAAGAATTTCATGCATTTATCTTTTATCAGAAAATGGGCTGAGATTCTTATCTCCGATGTTTTAAATGGTTTTTAATACATATCCCTGTTTCACTTTGCTCAAAGAACCTAACCAGCTGTGTATTCACAAAAATCATTCAAGCAAGTGCTCCATTTTCTAAATACTTCTGTGATTTCAGAAAGGCTGCCAGGAAAAAAAAAAAAAAAAAAACAAGAAAAAAGACAGTGAATTCAGCCCCATGCAAAAGGCAACTTAGGAGTTCAGCTCCCAGTAGCAGTAACAAAGGTTGATACCGTGTAACTTGGGATTTTTGGTTTGTGTAACCCAAAATCACTCTAAAATATAAACATTTCCTCCCCCCTTCTCCATTTAGGTACAGAGAGCTACTGTCTCTAGGTAAAATAAATCACAGATCAGGCCAATACCTACACTTTTAAGAATACTGAGCAGTACTCATTCTGTTTTCACAGTAATATAGACTTGCCCAAAAAGCTTCATCACTGGTAGCCAGTGGTAAAATAAAGTCCTAGAGAAAAAGAGAGCTGAAAAATGAAGAGAAAAACCCAAATGTGGATATAAGCAAAAACTGAGGAAAGGGAAACAAACCAAGCTGGGAATGAAGATAATGAAAACGGTCAGGTTAGCAGCCCAGTGAGACGCGGCTAAGTACCGTTCCCAGATGGGAACCTGGGCCTGAGGGCAAAGAAACGAGTTTGGGATCCTGCAGGAACACTCACATTCTGGGTCAGGGTCTTCAGTCATTTATTAGCACTCATGGTCAGCTGCAGTCAGAGAAAGAACACTGGGTTGAGTAGCTGAGGTTATTTCAGTGAGAAGAGAATGTTGTAGAACAATGGGTGCCAAATAGTAAAGCAGAAAATGTTTGGAGGCAATGAATGGCAATCTATCAGGAACAGAACCTGAAAAATCAGGTTTCAGCAGCAAATTTGTAACTGAGGCCATACATGGGGAGAGCAGCTCATGTTCTTTCATGACTGGACTAAGTGTCTATGTATTTATATGCTGCACTTAAAAAGCTTCCGTAAACGTACTCCAGATGGCAAAGGGAATGGATACAGCTGACTTCCAAAACAAGAAATCGGATTTAAAGCCTCTTTCCCCTGTCACAGCCTCTCTCTAACAGTTTTGGGTGAAAGCTCCTTCCTCATCTCCTCAGCTAAGGATAATATTTGACCCAGCCTCCCTCCCCTGTGCCAGGAACACAAGTGCACCCCGAAAGATTTGGAGGCACAGCAAACACAGCCATCAACAGATTTCAGGGACTAAAAAACAACTGTCAACCCTAGGCTTATATTGTCTTCTCCTCTTTGCAGTTTCTCTCCCAACTTACGGGATTTCTGTTTGCTTTTAAAAGATTTTTTTCCCTGCTTTTTTTTTTTTTTTTTAATCCAAATAAGGCTGTTTTCTTTCTCCTACTTTCACACAATTAAGTTTTTTTCAGGAAAGAGACAGATGAAAGAATTATTTCTTGTCAGCAAGACTTGTACCTGGGTGACACATAATTCCTTATTTGGTTAAAACACAAACTAATGGTGTTAGTTTGCATTCTCCTTTATCAGCCTATTACTTTCTAAAGCTGTTGCCAAGAGCACAATGGGATTCAGAGCTTCTGCATTTGTTGCTACAGCAGTGAGGATGGATTTGGCTGAGTTTCACAGAGAGATACAAACATGATTCACAGCTTCTGCTGACTTAAAGATACATAATCAAAGGTTTACATGTGAATTTCTCAGTTTCTGATAAACAGATTTTTTAGAAGAGGTAGATTATATTTAGGAACACTTACCAGGAATATCATGTAAGCATGTTTCATGTTGCAGGTCTAACACAAAAGCAGAAGGGTTATCATCACCTGGTACACAAACCTCTGATCTTATGAGTTAAAAGTGTATTTTAAAGTCAAAGTATAGGATAGAAAACCCCTAATTGTTGTGATTTATACAACATAAGGAGTACAAGCACCCTGGAAGCTCTGAAAAGGCACCAAGGCTCCCTTTGTTCTCTAACTGGACAGTAAGAGTTGGAATTTTGGAACCTCTGGGCTCACAGTTACTGAGGATGCTATTTGCTTGGGTTTTATATCCAGTGAAAAGCGCACGGGAGCCTGCATGAGAAAGATCTTTCAGAGCTCTTGTAAAAAAGGTTGCCTCTACTTAGAGAAGAGCATTACCACAAGAATGCATTTATTCACATTTTTATTTTTGGCCAAATTAACTCCATGTCAGTCTTCAGGCAACGTATGCAAACCACCTTCATAGTCAGTGACACATTGCCCACACCCTTCCACCTGCTATCGTGGCACACTGGTCTTACAGTGTGTGTGAACAAACCACCAGGACCACCTCCCTTGAGGGGCAAGCACTGCAGCCAGGCACCAGCTACTAGACCACAAGGTTTTTCTACTTGATGGACTTGAGTATTACTAAGCAGTTTTATAAAAAGGCTGTTGGCTGACTTAAATGCTCAAATCTTAATAGGGGGATAGAGCACTCAAGTAAGATTTCTTAAGTGCTTTTTTAAAATACCAGTTTATTAGCCTATAGTGCAACTAGAAATGAAAATAAGCAGTGCCAGAGGTCAACCTCAGCAAAACATGGAAGAGATCCCCACTCCAGCCCTTATTTAAAACAAACACTCCCAACATCCTCCCCCCCACCACCAATCTTTTCTGCTATATTTGATCAACGTCTTAATTTCTTTCTTACAGTGTGTGTGAACAACTGTGGTACAGCAATGAATCCTCTCATGCTGCAGGAGACAGGACTTGCAGAGCACCAGGCAGACTGAGCGTGTGCTGGCCAGGTACGTGCAGCAGACACCACACAGCCAAAGCTGCAAGGAAAAATTGCTCCCAACTGGGAGAGAAGGCAGCAGTGAGAGCAGATTGTAGAGAGCGAAAAGAGGGCAGATGGGCACAGATGAGAGCCACTGTCACTTGGGATTCAGCTTCAGATTTGGGCCCCTGGCTCGGGTGGTGTTCCCTCCACCACCAATCTTTATCCTTAGTCTCCAACACTGCAATGTAAATAATCCCTTCTTGCTTCACCTCTCCGCATTTTCAGGTGGCTACAGCCAGCAAATCTGCCCTCTGCATCACCACTCAGCTGCTCTGGTTGAGGCAGAATTCCCCAGTTAAATGACCTGTGCAGCGCAGCTCACCTCCGAGCAATGGGAAGAACACCAAGAAGCCTGCAGTGTTAAAAAGGAACATTTTATTGCAAGAGATTACAAACCTGGCACTATGGCCAAATGTTTCCATTACATCACAATTGCTACCCATGTATCAGGCAACAGCACCTACAAAGCATGGTGGATTGAAATATCTGAAATCATAATGCAGTCAGCTTTTTAAAGTACCACCCTAAAAAGTCTGGGGTTTTCTTCAAACAAACTCAAAACTATATAAATCAATTTTAAAAATACAAAACTGGTGTTTTAATATCCAGGCCACTAACTACTGTTATAAAAAGTGGAAAAGTCTGTTAACCATAGTGCTGAACTAAACAGGGTTTGTTCACAGCCCACAACCATTTAGTCAAAAGCAAGTACTTGTTATTCACAGCTAATGTTTCCACATTTGTTCAGCCCAATTTATCTTCTGTAGATTTTCAGAATCGGGTAGATTTAATGCATAACCCCTCTTTAAAGCACGTGCAGGAAACCTAGAACCGTAACTAACCCAGGAAAAGCACCACAGTGAAAATAGCATTGCATCTTCCCATCTCAGTCCTGTGACACAGACCTTTAGAAACTTTGGACGCTCTTCTCCGAGCCCCAATCCATAACTTGCGTTTCTCCTGCGATCACTTACCTCAAAAAGCTTGGTGATTTCCCTGAGCACGGCTGAAACACGGGAATTAGCGCAGGCACACAGCTCAAACCCGACGGTTACGGTGCCCACCTCGGGCACGGCCGCGCTCGCTCTCCCGCCCCGACAGCTACGGACACCGGCGGTCAGCCCTCCCTCGCGCACCGGCAGGAGCCTGCAGCTCATTTCCTGACACTGCTGCCTGGGAGCCCTGAGGAAGAAGGTGGATCTGCGGGCAGAGCTGGACGCCCTCAGCCTCTGGGAGCTCCCCCAAGCCACACGAACCGGTAGCGGGCAAAGCGCAGTGAAAACACGGGTTGTCTGCTCGCCTCCATTTTCCACGCGTCCAGCCTCACCTGGGCAGCAGCTACCATGGGCACTTTAAATTAATCACCTATCTAAGGCTCTACAGAAACACCTTTTCAAGGAATGCAAGCAGAGTTTTCATTTTTGAAAGAGGATTTGGAAATATCACTGGGACTAGGGAATACAGGCCATCATCTTATGAAAAGAGTATGGGGGTGGTCGTCTACAATTTTCCTGAGGCTACTACTAAAGAGACCTTTACCAGAAACTAGGATAACTTCAGAAACAAGTAGGACTGTGATAAAGAACCAAAATCAACCAAACAAAAATCACTCTGCCCCTGCAGCCTTTACCCCAAAGCAACCTAAGCCAACCTGAACGCACTAACGCTTGAGATGTGCCACTCTGGAAGTCCAGCTCTTCAGCACGGACTGCCAGAGCTCCTCGAGCCACATAACATCACACTGGCATCACAAAGCGACTGATTTAATTTATCCTCTTCTACCCCATTATTTAGAGTTTTGGTAACTCCAGAGAGGGGGACTGATATTTCCTTGTAGGTAATGATAAAAACCATGCGTATTTCCAAACAACAGAAACCAGGAAAACAAACAGCCCCACTTGAGGACTAGAGGCTAAGGACAGCTAACAGCACTCTATTTGTAAAAAAAAAAGATTACTGAGCCTGTATCAACCACATATGCAATTGATTTAATAATCAGAAGAGTTCTAGAACGCCTACATATTTTTTGAACTATACCACAAGGATCTGATGCCAGCAGGGCAGACAGCCTGTCACTGAAAACTGCTCCTCATCAATGGAATCTCATTTTGGAAACTGATCAGCCCTAGAGCTCACTGCTCTTCAGACACAACCTTGCATTTTAGTATTACATAAAGTAGCTCACTAGTGGGGTTTAATGAATTAAATAGGGTTTTTTAATTATTAATATTAATCTAGTAAGAGTTTTTGCTAACGCAGAATTCTGCATGGTATGGCTTCACCTTACAAGCATTCTTAACAACACTAGATAAATATCATTTGCACTTAATTGATTTTTTCATCTGCTAAACAGCCATAAAATATGGTGCTCTCAACAAGCACCTTTTTTGGTGAGAAGGGTAAACAAGCACTCTATTAAAGCATTATAAACATTCAAGGTGATGTGATTACTTCCCTCTATTCTGTTTCAACAAATTGCTTTAAATCTTCAATTTTCACATCGTATAAAAAAGTCCCACAAGTATCCACAAATCCAGAAATCTGTTAGTCTGCATACACATGATTTGTCTGCAAATACACTTCAACATCCTAGTTATCTTTTCTAAAATCTCTAAAGTATTTATTCCTCCAGCCTTTAAATGTAATGATGTAGGTTTTCCACTTACAAGAGAATAAATTTCAACAAGCAAGCTAAACTTAACTGTAGCAATTTATACAGTTAAACACCTGAAAGCACTAATTTAACGACAGCCTTGACAGAGCTAGGATGGCCTTGTCTGAGGCCTCTGTCATGCACAGCTGTGCATTTTTAGCCCATCTAGTCTATCAGAACATTAACAAGCCTCATGTGTTAACTCTGAACTCCGTGCATCCAGGAAGACAGACATTTATTCATACTTTCCACCAATCAAATGTAATGCATCTGTGAACAATTCCGTTTATTGCAAGTAAATGTACTTTTACTTAAGATCATGAGAAGATTCTAATCTCAAGCAAGACAAATCAATTCCACAAACTTAATTCACACAATGCAAATAAATGCTTCACATTATAGACATTTAGATTTTCTTTAAACCTTTTTATTTAGAGATTTTTCTGGTAAGGAGATATACCATAGGAAAGCAATTTCACTGGCAGTGAGGTATGTATATACTCTACCAAAATACTCCTCTTGCTTTAACTGCTTTTAACTTTATTTACATATAAAGAAAATATCAATGCATATCCTTGGCTTAACTACAGTATCTGTTACCCTATATGAGTAAAATGAAATGTTACTTGCATACAAAGTTGATTTGTAGAGGAATCTAATTTGATTTAAACAAAAATCATGTTCTGAAGACAGTTTAAATGAACAAACACAATTCATCATGACCAAGACACCTGCACCATATTTCCATCCTCACAGCACATTTATTTCAATAATTCTGTAAGTAGGTCCTTAGCATGAGCATAGTGTTACAGTTTTCACACATATAATCACATCCAAAACAAGCTCTAAAATTTAAGTTGTAAACATTCTCTTCATATGTAGAAACATTTCAATCTGTGTTTGAATTTTCTAAAATGATCAATCTTTTAAACAGAATTATAAATGAAAAGCCTACTCTAACCGTGTAGTGAGCAATGCTTATTAGTACATTTCTACAGTGTTAAATAAAATAGTAGAGGCAAACTTCTGTAAGCAAGTCAGACTTTAAGTAAATTGTCATAAAAGTAACAAACTTGTTAACAAAAAGATGCTTTGTAATAAAGAAAGATGGATTGAATCTACTATGATACAAAAACATAAGGGTATATACCATCTTTGTTGACAAGTAGGAGGTAGCATGGATGCACCACTTTATTGTCAGTGAGAAATGCAACTGAAGTAAAGAATATTTCCTTACCACAAATTTCCAGTATTATGTACATATTTCTCTTAGAAATTTGTTTAAACAAGTTTCCCTCCACTTTTTAGTACAAAAAGCCTCATGTGATTTTAAAAAAAACACTTACACACCTAGATAGAATAGTACTAATTGCCCTATTTGAACGAAACAGTCTCTTGAACTATGAAGTACATGGTATTTAATGCCCTAAGTTGAGTAAATTGTATTAGCAGTTCTTGGTATTATACAAAACACTACATACATACAAACAAAATATAATAGTATCTTATTTTACTATGTAATTCTTTTTGGAATAAACAGAACCTTGATTTGGGTAACACTGAAGAGAACGTGGTTTCTTTGTTTTATTAAAATCTGTCTTTTAAGTACCCATGTGCAACAATTTAGAAATGGCTGCCATACATATAATGGTCTTGTATTGATAGTGAACACAGTAACTGACAAAAACATAATAAACCTTAAAAACACATCTTCCACCCTATATAAAATATAAAGACTACTTACTGTAACTGTTAAGAATTCAATTTATTTTGATGTTACTGTAATCCACTTCCTCTATTTTCTGTCTTTAGCATTTATAAACATAATTTAGTGTAGCAATTTATTTTAAAAAATGATGAAGTATTTCAAATTTACATCCAATTAAAATTTAAAATGTTTCTGTGTTCTATGATGCTGCTTCTGCCATCAGTAAAGAAAATGAAGTTTCAGTAATTGAAGCAGGCTTTTTAAGTAGTGATGTGACCTCAACCATGCCAGCTCCAGTCCGTGGAAGATTTGCGTTGACAATGTGTCGCTGCAAGTGCTTTATCCAGTCTTCTTGAACAGACAAAGGTCCTCGAAAGACCAGACCACAAAACCTATGCAAATATTAAAATTAATCCATCAAGATACATCTATCTCCACTGGAAAATTACAAAATAAAGACAGTTAAGAGGAATGCCTTAATTTTCTTGAAGTTTGTTTCTACGTGTTTTAGCTGAAAAACTTAGTAATTGAGTTCCTTAGTAGTAACTGTGAGCACAAAGCTCTGCAGCTTATACAACTCATTCTCACACTTTCAATGCCAGTAATAACAATCTGTTGTTCTTATATAAGGCTTCTTTTGAAAGACAGAATATTACTCAGACATGACCAATTAGATTTTAGCTAGAGAAACAACTGGCAACCTAACACCCAAGCATGACTCAATCAAATCCTCTTGTTCAAATTAATGAAAACAAGCAATTCCTTTCCCCCCTTATTATTCAACCTAATCACAAACATGTATGGATAAAATCACGAATCTTTTTATGACTAACATTAGTAAGCTCTTATGAATGTATTCTTCCAATTAAAGTAACACTGTGTACCTGCATCTGAGTATGTAAACTTCATCAGCACTATGAGGTAACGGCAGCATTTTCTTCTTGCTTCCAGATCTTGACCTTGATTTCTTTTGCTTACAGTCTAAAGCTAAGAAGAGAAATTTTCATATGTGAAAGTAATACTTCAAAGAGTGTTAGTCAAACAGAGATATTCAGTAAGTATTCCCTATAGCAATAATGAAAAGACATCTACCTCCTTGTTTTTCTGTATTTAACTATAATGTAAATCCAAAACAATTACAGCATATTCTAAGAAATATACTGGCAAAACACATGAAGCTGGTTATTTTTAGCTTAGCATTGTGCTTGCTGTTTTAAAGACTAGAATAACTGACATTCAGCATTAAACTGTTGTTTTAGTAACAACAAGCACCTACAAACCTATTGCAAAATTATACAGAAGCAAAGCACCATTGGAAATTCCCTTTCATGCATAAAACACTGTCAAAATCTCAGAACTTGTTTTGTAGTTCAAGTACCATCATAAGACCACTCAAGTTCAACCAAGTTACAACTTTATGAAGTTGTAGCTTTCAGCTAGTACAATCAGGAATTTCTAGTTTGAATAAAACACCTGCCATTTGTTTTCAACACAAAGCAAAATTTCGTCCTTTTGTTCTAAGAATTTCAAATGAAGCTTCCCCTTCACTCCTGTCTGAATTCTAATGAAGCTTACAAAAACTACGTATTAGTCCTTGGCAGTGGGAGCTAGTATTAGGACAATCAACAGGGATGGCAAAGCCACTTTTAAAATTCAGTCTAAGCATTTGCAACTGTGTATGAAAGTAACGTGTGTGAACAGGAAACACATAGCAAATGAGTTCAGATGGCTTTGAGATCTGTATCTCCCATAAACAAATGTAATGGGAACCTGAAACAAAATCTGGAGATTCTAAGAAGCAGCCAAAGTAGGGGATGAGTGGATTATACTGAATTAATATTGTTATGATATAAACAGCTGATAAAGCTCAAGAAGTTTGTGACTGCTTGAACTGAGAAGTGTATCTAGCTACACTCTGGTTCCAAAACACAAGACACCAGCAACGGAACTCCGACACAAAAACTTCTTGCGAACAACCAGTTACACCACTTCAACAAAAACTCCACAGAAACCATGAAGACAGTACCAGATGGTATTCTTGATACCAAGAAGGCATAATGCTATGCTACTGAAGCATCTTAACAGTAAAACGGGGGAAAAAAAATTGTTACACTTGACTACAGTTTTGACTCCTAGGATATAAAACAGAAGAATTAACCTCTTAGCATTCTGAAGCATAAGACATCGTCTGGTGTGGTAAAACACGTTGATTTGAAGAACACACAGTCTTGATTGTATCCTTAATTTTTCTTATGCCCTCCAAACGAGCGCTCTCAAGCTTTTACCTTGTAGCCCAACTTTTAACTTGGTAGACACACCAGACATTTCCCAGTTCTATCTCCAGACTTAGATTCCTACCTATCTAAAATTTAGAATGAACTGCTGAAGTTTGAAAGTATCAGAGAACCAATAAAATGAGTGGAAGGCAGACACCAACCTAGAGAGACTTCTTCAGATCAACATTAGGAAAATGAGGCTTAACAGCGTTTTTTTTTCTGACAGTAACAACAAAACCAGTCTGGATAAAAAGGCAGTAACGCAAGGGGGCGGGGAGGGGGGGGGAGAGGGAGACAGAGAGAGAAAGAGAGAGAAATGGCCAAGATGCTTTTCGAAAAGCATCAAAGGGTTCTTTATTCTCTCACCAGAAACATATTCTTCATTTAACTAGGAAGAAAAAAAACTAACTATCATATCAGGTAGGAACTACCACATACATAAATATTTCACATGCCGCAACTTCAGTAGCACCATCAGCAATGTAAGGAGATGAAACACTGGAACCCAGACACCCATGCTTTGAAGAGAACTGTTTGTATGAGGGGC
>VWZN01014773.1:820161-853777 GCA_013396955.1 Regulus satrapa
TTTTAGTTTTGCTTACATACCTTAAGTGTTGGATCCAAAATCAAATACTAAGAATGAAAATCAGACATGAGAGTGGACAACAGCAACATACGTTTTCTTATAAGTTGCTGAAGTTTTATGGCAAATAAATTGTTCACCAGCAGAAGCTTCAAAATTATTTTGAATTAACATATGCTTTTGTCCAGTCTGATGAAGAAAATGTATCATAGACAGACTTGCTTTTACATCTGTAACAAAACATACCTGTCCCAGTCAAAAGTCCAGCACTCTTCTTTCGTGCATAAGCGCGTAAGTGGTTGGACAGGCTAACAGCACTTGTAAACGTCGTATTGCAATGCACACACGTTCTAAGCTTCACAGGCATACCTATCATTCAAAAGAAAACTATAATCCAGTTCTCTCTTCAAAAAATGAAATTCTCAAAGCGTTGTAAAAAGTTTTCTGCAATAAAGATGGTTTAAAATATATTCACTGCATTGATGCGATTGTTTAGTATATTAGAAGGATCCAAGTTAACCATTATTAGTTTTCCACCTAGAGCTTTAAGCCAAACCATGTTATTTGAAAAAGAACAGAAAGGAGGCAACTTGAGCCCAGTAGGCTACTCTGCATTTAATACCTACTACCGAGCTCCTACAGATCTCCACATAATGAAGCTCTAATTCCAAAATACAACCCTGCAATTTGAATAATACAATTCTGTTGAGAAATTTCAGAGCGTTCAGAATTTCCAATAGAGAGAATTTGAAAAGCCAAGTTGACAAAGTGGTAATAAGCAGTGTTTTACCCATAAGACCAAAGCGCTCAATACTAAAATTAGGCTGCTGCTGAAGGCTCAGAGAAAAAGGTGGTAAAACACACCACTGAACAGCTGTTAGACAAAACATTTTGTTCAGTGCATTTTCTACTCACTACTTTAGATGCACAATTGATAATGAAAGTAAGTTCATTTGATTTGAAGTTTTTTGCTAAAATATTTGTGCTAAATATCAACAAAGCAACATGCTATTTATTACACGAAAACAATGAAACAATACTGAACTCCTCAATTACAGACCAAGAAACCATTATAACTTATCTCCTGCTCAACTTCACCGTAATATTTCTCCCTGCATTTTACCAAAGATATATTGTTTCATTCAACTAATATTTCAGATTCTCTACTAATAAATTATTAGAAGAATAAATGAAAAAGCTAAAACTACTCAGCTGAAAAGTCTCTGCAGGAAAGAAAGAATGCTATTCTCCAGCAGCCCACAGAAGACATGCTGTTTTTTCAGGCAAGTTACAGAAGAAGAACACCTGGTTGGTAAAAGCCTTTTTAAAACTAAAACCAGTATTAGGAATATTTGCCCTTTTTAGGAAAACCAGAATATTTTCAACTTGATGTTAAGCGTTTTCTTATTAACTCAACTGGCACAGTGCGTTAGTTATCAAATTCTGTTACCTCAGCCACAGAAATCTATCGGGCCCCATTCAGAACTGTTAGTACTATGCGAGCGTATGTTTATTTTTACTTGGTTGTTCATCATAACCAAACAGGTTCTACCTAGTCTTGAGCAGTAAATATTACACAGAGCAAAACAGTGTCAGGTTTGGCAAGCTATTCCTTGAGCCTTGTTTTTCAAATCATTAAACCTGTCAAAGATACACTTCCATTATTAAGCAATCTCCTGTCTTAAGGGACAACCACAGATGTACAGAAGACATAAAATGTAGTTATTTTCCACTTCTACTATGTCATTTTAGAAAGCCACCTTTCTTAAGAGATTTACTGTCACACTTTTATAGCCCCCTAAAAGAACTTCTGAGCACATCAGGTTGTTGGGGATTTTTGGTTAAAGGAAGAAAAGAATATAGGTGAAAAAGTACTAGGCACTGCCAGTTTTACTAACCTGGTTAATAACAAGAAAAGAAACAGCACCAAAAAAAGTCAGGGGTATAAAAATAAGATCCTGCTCCTCAATCTAGAGAATCCTGCAGCACTGGTGGTGTCCAACCAAGAAACCAGTAAATGCAAGCTCTACATACAAATCAAAAAGGATGTTGTGAGAGTTCCCTAAGACTAGAAATAATTCTCATGTGACAAGTGAAAAACATCACCTAGGAGCCTGCTCTATTAGTATACAGAGTAGCTAGGAAGTTGATTGTCGAATTGTTTCATTAGCACAATTCTCAGTGGAGGGACAATCTAGGTCCTTACTGGTCAGAGGCTGTGCATTGGAAACCTGCTGGCTACAACTGTATGCCAACAAAGCTTGAACCAGCACAGGTTGTCAACTCAGGATAGACAGGCCCTAAGCAAGCATGCGTTTCTCACAGCAGCCACAATTTGCAACAAACAAGAATTAATCTATGTTGTAAGAGTATGTTTGCCTAAAACCATCAAAATTAGTTGACAGTGATTCACCAATTTGCAGTATTATGCATTTATAATGGTATCAACAGTTCTGTTAGTTTGAGCAAATGCTGCCTTGCACAAACCTTGAAGACTTAAATGCAGTATTCCCAAACCAGCTGTTTTAATGCCCAAAAACAGGGTTTGCAAGCCCAAACATTTCAGAACTGTTAGTCTACCAAATATGCATGGACACTTCAACTTGTTTACTGCAGGATGTGTCTTCTTCCTTACTGAGGCTCATTTTGTGTCCACTTTCAATTTGCATGCCCAGTCATATGCAGAACAGGAACTATATTCCATGCAAAAACCCTTCAGTGCTGCTGAGGGGTTTTTTCACTTTAGGAAAAACATGTCAGAAAAATTTGCTGCGCTACCTCTCGCAGTCAAGTGTCCTCTGGAAATGAAACAAGAATTAAATGAACAGAATCCCAAATAAAATACTCAACACTTGTACATTTCCTATGAATTATATGATTCTTCGGAAATGTTGTCAAGAAACACCTTCTTACCTGACTGCATAGTCAAGTCCATTTTTTGTGGCTGATACATCAATGGACTGTCTTCATTTAATGGAAGAACACATTTCTGAACAAACCTCTTTCTTGCAGTTTGATTATGAATCTTTTGAGGGGAAATATCAGGATTCCTTTCTTCTCCTAACCTCTTGTTTTTCAGGAGTTCTATCAGTGTAAGTGACTGATTTCTTTTTTCATCATGCAGTACTGCCTTTGTTTCATCACATTCATTCAGGAAACTCAGCCCTTCTTCCTCCGATGCAGACACAGATAGATCTTCAGTCTTTAGGCCATTATGGTACGCTTCAAGAGGTATAACATTCTGAGATAAAAAGTCATCATTTGACGCAAATTTCTGAGCAACAAATGGTCTGGGAATAATACGGCGACTGTTCAAAGCCTTTAGGATTTTTTCATACTTCTCTTCATTTTGCATCATCTCATTCAGAACACAGATGGGAGACTTGTGCGCGTCCCACTTGGTTTTGCCAAGCCTCTTCAGGTGTCCTCGCACATGATTAGACAATCCAATTTTAGTATCAAACCAGCCACCACAGAGCTGACATGTATGCTCAGAGGAAGTTTCAGATTTTTCAAT
The DNA here is from genome assembly GCA_013396955.1 of Regulus satrapa. Taxonomy (NCBI): domain Eukaryota; kingdom Metazoa; phylum Chordata; class Aves; order Passeriformes; family Regulidae; genus Regulus; species Regulus satrapa. The sequence continues at coordinate 823,676 of VWZN01014773.1, forward strand.
CGCTACAAAGAAAATAATTATAACATTTTTTTGACAATTATATTCAGTTAACCGTGACAACTGCAAATCACAAGAAGACAGGCTTTACAACAAGATAATGCAAGTCTTCTTCAGTGTTCAGTAAATCCCTTTGTCCCCCCCTTTACTTTGTATCCAAATAAAAAAATAAATCTTACCTTTTCTAACACGTTTAACAGGAGTCCCTGTTCCAGCTCTTTTAAAATGCTGCATTTTGTCACTTGTTGCTATCTGTTCTGGTGAAACAACATGACGGGCTTCATAGCTTAGTCCAGCTCTGTGAAGATGTCCTCTGACATGATTGGACAAGCCAACACCTGTTTCAAAGGTCGCTGGACAGTACGGGCATGACTTCTTTTCAAGCGACAAATCAGTCCAGTGGAAAACTGAATTATGCTTTGGCAATGCTGATCCTACATTTTCTAAATTCTGAGGATCATGCAAATCATGCAAGAAGTTACTACCCTCAGCATCTTCATAATACTCAAAATAAAAGCCATCATTCTGCTCATAACCAAGTGAAGATTTATCACCAGCTTCATTATCTTCCATTTTACCTTTGAATATGGGGAATAGGTTTACATGCTCCTGATTAATATCACTGTAAGATTCATCCTCCACAGACTGTGTAGTGTAATCACATAGTTCAACATTATCCCATGAACTTTCATCCTCCGTTTCATAGCTGTCTTTTTTTTCAGCAGAGTTTAGTTTCTGTAAAACAACAACAGTCATTTTATGCAGAAAATCTGGACAGCAATCCACATCATCTCCTGTAACAGAGCCTTCCCTCTTGGATTCTTTAACCACTCTTTTTACAGCTACATGCCTATGATCTTTACAGCCTTCTGCCCTTTTGCAATCAAGGCTATTTGAATCCATGACAAAATAATTATTATTTGATGAAGAAAATAAATGTAAAGCACTGACAGATTTGGACTCTCCCTTTTTTAAATGCAAAGGGTAAGAGTCACTAGATTTTTTAATAATCCTGTAGTTTTCATATTTGTGTCTATATAAATAATTACTTTTTTTGGCACTAGCTTTCTGCTTTGCTGCTTGATGAAAACATTTACGTTTTTGGTCAATGCTACTTCTAATAAAAAAGTTCTTGTTTGTAGAATTTAGATTGCACACACTTACAGATGACTGTGAAACGCTTTTCCGAGCCTTCTGTATCCTGTAGGGTCTCTTGTGAAGTTTTGCGAAGCTACCGGACTGTGAAGTAGAGCCAAATGATCTTTTTACGTCCTGTTTTAAAGCAGAGTTCTTTGGAAAAGTAGAAGAATGTTTGATCAACTGTTTTGTCCTGCTACGAAAACCTAAAGATTCTTCTATAATGGTGCCTTTTCTTTTCTCTAGTCTAAGATGGCTACCAAAGGGATCAATGCATGACGCTGAATGCAAATATGCCATGTGTTTTTTTAAAATGCTTCTAGCTGAAGTAGCAAACGGACACAGCTTACACATATATGTCGATGACTTTCTTGAGGATCCCAAATAAGGATCTTTCAAGGATGCCTTTTTCTGGGTTTTTCTCTGGGACAGGTCGCTACCAATAATTGAACATTTGACTACTGCTCCGTGAGCGATCCCTCGATGGCATTCCAATTCATTTTCTGTCACAGCCATGAAATTGCATTCCTCACAGCAGTAATACCTTTTATCTTTTTCATGGGTCTTAGCATGCTGGACGAACGTTTTGGGACAATTGGTACCAAATACACACTGTGGGCATTGTAACCGTGCACTCCTACCCTCATCCTGAAGTTCTTTCAGCTCACGGATTTCTTCCATCAGTTTCTGCCTTCTTTCCTGGTGAATTATCATATGTTTAAGAAGTGAATTACGATCTCGAAATGTCCTCCCGCATTCCCTACACGCATAGGGCCTGGGGACATTGAGATGCCGGAAATGACTGTTCCCATCTAAATGGTACATCATATGCCTATGCAGATGTTTCTTCTCTCTAAAATTCACATTGCACTTTGTACAGGGATAAAATGATGGTTCATCAGTACTGAAAGTCGACGGTGGTTCAGAATCATTCTCTTCACATTTGTTTTTCAAAGTATTGGATAGAAAAGTGCTAGTGTGAACAGGAGAAGTATCTTCTGCACAGTTACCAGTGGGACTATAAATGAGCTGCTGGATACCATCAACAGTTTCCAGCTCTTCATCTGTGGATTCAGGCTTTACTTTACTCAACAAATATTTCTGTGGTTCTACTATTTGTAGCTCCTCATTCTGCTCTAAGAATTCAACATTTAATAGTTTTGATTTACTAGGAATACAACTGGTATCATCAAAACAGTCTTCAGTATAGCGTGTTATTTTACTAACATCCATTTTCCTTTTTCGCTTCTTTTCTAGCCCTACCTTACAGTGAATGGGAGACTTCTCTACTGTTTCTTCATTTGTCATAAGAAACTGTATAAACTCTTTTTGTGGATCCCAGCTAGGATCACACCCCGATCTGAAGCCACCTGTACCTGAGGAAATGCCTGTTAATGTATCAACACAATCATCTTTTAATAGCAAATTTTTATCATCCTCACAAACTTCTACTTGGTCTACTAAAGTGCTATCTACACTATTTCCTACTGTTTTCTGTGAATCACAACCAATTGAAGCAGAGGTAGGTAGATTTTTAATGGAATGGGTCAGGTTCTTAGCATGTGCTACATCAGGTAACAAAAATAAAACTTGGTGCTGATTTGATTTCTGTGTTGTACTCTTTGAAGGCAGTTGAAGGTCATGAACCACGGTCAAAGTTGAGCAGGAATCTGAAAGATGACCTCCAGGCTGTCCAGTGGTTAATGAAACGCTGCCTTTATTCATAATGGAAGTCTTTGTTGAGGTGGAGTGTGAAACTGGTCCATTAACAGCAGTTCCTCTAGACAACATAAAGTTTTCACTAGAAACAGTAGGAGCACCAGTGTGTATGAATAGAGAAGCCTGGCCTCCACTTAAGGCTTTTTCACATCTGTCCCTTGATAGCTCCTCAGTCAGAGTCAATGTGTTGTTCTTCTGAAATGACGTCTCACTCTCTTCTGGTTTGGGAATGCCACCTTCTTCCTCAGATATAAAATTATCATCACAGAGGATTTCTTCTTCTTTAGCACCAGTGACTCCAGTATTTATCTCTAAATCATCCATATTGCTGGTCTGTCCATTAAGTACATTTATACTAAAAAACAAACAAGGAAAAATCAGGCAATTGCAGAAATAAATAAAAACAACTTTAATTTACAGCTTTTCTTCAGGATCACTCTTCACACTGTAATCTAAAAAAATGTTTGAACTTGTCAAAAATCTACTTTTCACTTAGGATATCCATGACATTTACACTGAATCAATGAAGCAATAAAAAATGTGTATTTTTTTTATGTTATGCAATATTAATAACCATACAGCAAACCAGTCACTGCCGAATATCCTAGTTCAAAGAAGCCTGAGACCTATACACAAGCAAGATGGGAAAAATTAGATTGTCATACACAAATACATTCTATATGTACATAAATACAGATTATCTTCAATTGTTCTCCAGAAGTAAAAGTAAGGAGTAGTAAAGGCTACCCAGACACCTACTAGCAATTCTGGGTTTTTTTAAACATACTTTCTTTAGGAAACTAAAACATTCTTTACGTTTCTCAAGGCAGCACTTTTTTCGAAGTACTTCCATACAATTGACCTGATGCTACATGGAAGCCTGCAGAAGGAAAAAACACAATGAAGCTGATTTTGAGCATCTGATTAGTGACAGAGACACACTAAAGGATCAAACTCACTGAGGAAACGAGATTTTTTCTATTCCCTTCTTACAAAGGGACTCTCCTTGCTTTAAAACAAATAAATCCCATTTGCTTATAAGATTATTTTAAATTATAAACAAATGAAACATCATGTTATCAAAGGTGGGGGAAATCCTCTAAGAACAAAACATTTAATTAGGATTTACCCACCAAATGAAGTCACCATGTTGAATCCAGAGCATGACACTAACAATATCTTCCAGTACAGAGAACTACTGCATATCAATTCCCTGTGGGTGGCCTTGTCTTTCTACAAGTGACTCACATTTTACATCAAATCATCTCTTCATTGCTTAGTGAGCACAAAGGAGTTGCCTACACATGAAAATTAATGTGTGACCAACAGAAATGTAAACTTTAGTCTACCCTGGCATGCACTTTTTATACAGGTCCTCAGAACACAGTGAGCATAAGGCATTAAAACATTCATCTAGGAGTCAGGACATCTATATTTTTCAGAAATCACATATTTTACCCTTAGAGAGTACTACTCACTTTGATCTTTTGGGGGTTTGAATCCTGCAATCACATAGTTTCCATTACTAGTTAACATTTTGAATGGAACTCAGTTAAAAGGATTTATTACCTAGACTGTTTGAATTAAGATGTTATAACTCACAACTAATATCCATGGCTTCCTGCAATGGTCCTTTATCGAAATCCAGGAAGACCACTTTGGACATCCTTTTTCCCTAAGGAGAGAAAACAACCTAGTTAAACAACAACAGTTTCACCTTCATACATAACGTTTTAAAATATGTCCAGTATTTTCAATTCAACAGAATGACAGCTAAACACACAATTCAAAGCGAACAATGGCTTCACGGAAATTCTTTTATTGCACTCATTTTGTTTCAAATCAGCAAAAGGACAAAACAATTATTTAACCTCATCAAAGTTTGTAAAAAATGAACCTTAATGTAAGATAACTCACTTTTGCAGATGAAAGTAATTCTATTTGGAGTAGAAATAAAATGAAAAATTAGGTAATTAAAAAAGTGCTTCTTTTGCTACTCCATCACTGAACTTCCCTATTTAGAAATACAGCAATGCTCACATCAGAGGCCTAATAAATGTTTAAAGTGTGTGAAATTCATTGTATTATTATCTATAACATACCTTTACATCTTCTACTAGACACCCCAGTTTCTCATCCTGCCATTTCTTAGATTTCTTTTGCTTTTCTTTGCTGTTTTGAGATGCGTCATTTTTCACTATAATAACGACTTCCAATAAGATCACATCCAAAGCTATCACCCTAAAATGGTGATAATGCACCACCCAGCAGGAGTCTTTACATCACCTACACAAGTTAGAAGTGGGTAGCGCAAACATGCGCTAAGAATCAGTAATGCAAAAGTCAATTAAAAGAAGTGAAGCTTATGATGATGCACAACAGCTTCAGCAATTTTACAACTCAGTAATGTAGGCTTCATATAATATCAGGCAGCAAAGTATAAAACTGTTCACGAAACATTTATAAGAAACCGAGCAGGACAATTTTGCCTGGAAGATGTGCGTTTTCCTTGGTTTACTGATGCAGGAGCAGACAAAAGCGTGCTCAATCAGTCTGAGAGCCCGTATTAGCTTTTCTCAACAGGAAGCAGCGTTGCTAACGAAGTGGTAAATTCAGTGTTAATGAGTGGCTTCACTGTTACCACCTCTGAGGTAAAACCTTCCATTTTCCAAGTTCCACCCATCTGTTGTGGTGTGAGGGGTTCAGAGGAAGAACAGACGCTCCCCATTTAAAGCGACTTCCCTGGTACCCCCTGAACAGCGGGGAGGTGGACTGAGAATATTGTGCTGCTTGGAGACTGCGATCTCATTATCAGAATGGCTCCGAAAAACTTCTCACAGGTTTACAGGGTGAAGACAAAACTCTGTTGCTCTACATATAGAACCATACTGCTAATGAATATTAGTGTTAAAGCTGAAGTTAAGAAGGTGGCTAGGACACCCTGTGGTCACCATTAAACTGAGATTCTCTTCAGAGTTATCAGAGATATCTAAAGCATTACCTAATGCAATCTTGTAGGAGACTCCTCTCCATACTGTGTATTTATGGAGATTGTGAACTACTCCATGTGGGTATGATTAGAAGTCTTCTGTGGTAATACAGGTATCCCTACAGATTTCAGTCTTTAAATCAAGCCTGAAATGCTTACTGTATCAATAATATCCCTGCTACACTGTCATAATTTTCAGCTCATTATAATTTTTATTCTTATCATCATGTTTTGTTCTGTTTGGTTTTTTTTCCAGCTATCAAGGTGGGACAATTCATGGTTTTTTTTCTGCAGGACAACAACAACAAAGTTAACAGTTTTAACAGCGTGGCATTAGAGAAAAGAGAAAATGTATTTTTAAATTACAATAATTTAGTCTTGTCATAACACTGAACCAAAATGCAATACTTCAGTTACATTATGTACCCCACATCAGAATTTATGCAGTAACTATGATAGGTATAACTAAAGACACAATGCCATGTTTTTTGAGGAAATGTTATCATCTAACTTGTCTCTTGGGATAAAAAGAAAAATCAGTCATCATAATGAAGATGTAACCAAGGCTATGCAATGTTCTTCGCATGCTTCCATCAGTTTTTAAATTATCTTCTCTACACCGTATCAGGAATACAAAATTATTAATTCCGTCAAAATATGAAGCATTTAATACTTGGTGTATTTGAAAAATTAAAAATTGAGATCAAACTTCCAATTTGTTGAAAGTACTGTATTACTTCCACTAGATAGTTAATGTAATTTTTATGTAAACATCTAGTGCAATATACCCAGGAGATATATACATGTAAAAATGATGATAGAAAGTACCTGGAAAAGCCTACACAAGTGTACACAATCCCAGCTCCTACCTTTGAAACACACTTTATCTAAAGGCTAGGTCAAATTCAATTCAATTATTTCAGTTAAGCCTATAATGCCTGCAGTGCACTTAACAGTGTTATTTTTGGTTTACATGTTATGCTATATACTATACAGAAATTATTTCATATTCAAAAGTAGAAAGAAACTAATTATTTATCTAGCTAAACCACACTCCACTCTTTATTAATTGATTTAAAATCTAGCTAATTTTAAATACTGTTTTTATTCATAAAGTATCAGTTTTAAAAATCATAATGTGTTCTGCAGATATGACTGCCCGTGGCCAGACAGTCTAAGCATTAAAGAAGTGTAAGGTCAGATCTATCTTCAAGCTGACAGATCATAATTTAAATGCCTTAAGCTAATCTTATTGTTTTAAAAAATCTCCAACATCAGTATTTTTGCAAACTATCAGCACTTGCTATAACACCCTTACTACACTACATCTTGAGGTTACTACAGAAGAAATGAGGTGATAATTGCATATTAACATAATTATTTGGTAATCCCTCCAAGCAAGCTTCCTAGGTCACTCAGTAATTCAGATTAGATGCAACCTTCCTGTCATCAGATCTATGCTGTCCACTTTCTGTTCATTAATAATTCCTTTTGATAGAAATGTACTTAAATCCATTGTTCTATGTACATTATTAATCGTATTTATTACCAGGAGGTTTATGACCTTTCCAAGTTCTTATTTCCTAACGACAACTTCCACTATGCAGCAGGGTCACACACCAAATTAAGAGCAGTGCCTCCGTGCACTGCTAGCTCACTAAAGCGTACACCTCCATGCCAAGCACACCATGCTGTTGCCTACTAGCAGTTGTAGGCAAGAGATCTGTCAGCCTCCGCTGCAAGCCTTGTGTCATTTTAGAGAGATTTACAGTAAGTTTGAAAGTACCCTGGAGTTGAAAAATTAAGAAAGAAGAATTTGGTTGAGTTTGTGAAAAGCATGAAGTGCCTTTATGTGTTCTGTTACCAAGTTTCTCATTAAATTCGTAAATATGAGCCAATGAGCTAAAAGCACGGAGTAACTATTAAGCAGCACAAAAACTTAGAAGCCATCTCCTAAAATGGTTTGAATTTAATCAGCCTAGTTAAAGAAACTGAGTAACTACAGCGTCGTTCAGCAGAGCTTTAACAAAGGCAAAAATGTACTTGTCCTGTGCTAAATAACTCCTCAGAAGTCAAGTTCTTTAAGCAGATATGTGAATAACCAGGACACCCAAGAGATTGTTCAAATATTCAAGAGACAGGAAAGGTGCTTCAGATTTGCACTGCTCCCATTTAGAATTTTCTTCAAGACTCCATTATATAAATAGAGAAAACTAACAAAACCTACCACTTTTCCACAATAAAGCTGTAATAAAGCTTTTCCTGTAATAAAGCTTTCCCAAGTGACAGACTGTATTAAAGATGACGGAACCCAAGTCACATATTTTTAGGCAACGAACAGAAGTATATCACAGTACAGGACTGAAAAGGTATCTCCTGCCATTTTGTCCCATCACAGCCTATGCTTTAAAATCTTAATTGTGGCAAACATCAAGCACCTGGAAAATGAAGGTTTGAACAGAGTAATACAGGAACTGGTACTTTCACCTGCACAACCCAGCCACATCGTGAGGGAGGAAAAAAACCAACCTTAAAATACAGCTGCACAATATTTTTGCCTCTTTCACACAGTAATGCTCAGAGTTTATGCCTCTGGAGCTTTGCATGTTATCTAGCAATATTAATGGCCCAAATCAATAAAATCATGATGCTTTGATCATTAGAAGAATACCTATTACTTGTTTTCCAGTTTATTGCTCTTTAGAAAGCTCTCATGATTCACCCTTCAGATGGAAATAAAACCACAAAGTCTGACAACTAGAGGACAAGTCAGTGACTCACCTTGCCTTCCCCCAACTTCCATTTGTGTTTGCAAATTAAGGTGTCGAAAATACATTTCCTTCTGCACAGCAGAAACACTATTTTGTAGACTGCCTTACTTAGCTTTGAAAGCTACAGATGAACACTTCTGCATTTTTTTCAAACATCTGTAGTGAAGAGACAGCTTGTTTAATATGCAAAACACCATGAGCACCGCCCTCCCCATACCTACTTTACACACAGTCCACAGCTTTGAACCTAACTACAACATGAAGAAGAGTTCCATTCAAAACCAGTTACCTTCAATGCAATCCAAATCCACAACTGCTCACGTAACAAGAGGAACACTGGAAAACACTCATAGCTAACTAAACTTCCATATCAACATTTTTTAAAGCAGTATGAAACATTTGTCTTATGCCTAAATAAATACAAAGTTGCTACCACCAACAGTATAACCTTTTTTTACACTGTTAGAAAGTTCATGGAGTTGTCACATATCTGCGGAGAAAGGAGACCATAGAGAAATTCTCAGTTATAGAGGATCCATGACAAAAGCAGCTCGCCTTTTGAGTTATGATTATATTTGGGAAGATCAAACCTGAAGCACACTTTTTCAGAAAGTTATTGTCCTTAAACCTAGTTCCTAATGCAACAATGTCTTCAAAAGCTCTCTGTCAAGAACAGTAAGGAAATCAAAAATTCCTTTAAAATGTCAAAATTTCAGAAACTCCATTTCTGGTCTAAAACACCTAAGAATACTACATTAACATCTCATGTGAAAGGGAATGGAACAAAACTTGAGAACAACCATAATACAATTAGAAATCACAAAAGAGAATTCCATTACTGCCACCAACCTTTCTAAATCTTACTCCTCTAGTATTGATTTGCTTGGGGAAATAAACCATTTTGTCACAATGGGGGGCATCATGCTAAAATTCAATACTGAAATCAATAATAATAAATGACAGTACCATTTAAGTGTCACAAGAACCACATGTATCACTATAAAAAATACTCTTCTGGTTTTAACTGCTTGTGCAGCAGTCTAAGATGGTTTCATTAGCAGGTGCTTTTCAAAATGAACTAAGTATTTCTAAAAGATGACTAGCCAGAACACAAAACCAAGATGTTGAAACTGGTAACTTAAGGACAGACACATTGTCTGGCAACTCCACAGGCTTCGTAACTCCTGCCCACAATTCCACAGCCCCATTCACAGAGGACAGCCAGGGACTTATCTTCGTGTTCCTGCAGCTCTCTAGGTTGGATTTTCAGCAGTGCAATGTAGTTTAAATTGTACTTAGCTCTACTAGAGATGAGAACTACAATCAAAATACTGAATTGTCCTAAATGCAGATGTACATGGTAATGACTAGCAGTATTCCAATAAAGACACAGAAGTACTAAAAATACAGAATTAATGCCCTGTGAAAAGACACCCTATTTCTCTTCTATACAGTTCCTTTACTTTTACATGCCGCAATTCTCTTCCTTGATGCCATCACACATGCCCACACACTTCTCTCTAAGGAAACTAAATGTCTGAGAAAACACTATTACTCACTTTCAGCGCCATTACCTGTGTTTTTCGGTGAAACGTATTCTTAAGCCTCAAGTATGGTACAGAAAAATTGCTTTTATCTAGACACAACATAAATAATTTGAACAAATTAAATTTAAATAAATAATGAATAGTCAATAAATAAATTTAAATAAATAATCTAGACACAATAAATAATTTTATTAACCGGCAGCATTATTAAAACCAGAAAGCTTTTCTTCATTTCAGTCTACAAATAAAAGTCCTGGTCCTACGCTTGCTGTGAGGCATCTTTATCACACTGCCAAAAAATTAAGGGCTGTGATCAGTGGTACAAAGTGTGCATGGCCAGGAACTAAATCTGTACCCTGGGGCTGGTACCAGGTCCCACACTGTTCAACATCTTCATTACCCACATGGATGATGGGGCAGAAGGTATCCTTGGCAAGGCTGCTGATCACACAAGACTGATATGCCACTGAGAGGGATCTCAACAGGATGGACAATGGGATTGGATGAGATGGCTACAGGTTCCTCCCAAACGCAACTATTCTACGATTCTGTTTTAGTACACTTTAGCATACAGTGTCCCAATTCCTGCTTACTTTAGTCATCTTTAGAGTGCTCCACAATAGCTCAGACTAACATCAATTTTTAAATTTCAAAATATCAATATAGATACAAAAGTGTTTTTAAAAAGGCTTCCAACTACCAATTTTGAATTTATCATTCTGACAGCTGAAGAAAATTGCACAAAAAATACTAGTCATACAGTAAAAGCATGCTATCTCTATCCCAAGTTATGCAAAATATATCAACAGCAAAACTATAATTTGATGCTACTCTCCCTTCTACCTCTCTTCCAGATCTTATTTTCCAGAGTTCTCTCACTAAATAAAACAACATTATCACTGAGTAGTATTATCACATTATCAAATTTACAGACACATATTTCCCAAGTCCCACTTCATTTTCTAGTTGTATTTCTACAATTTTAGATTTTACAGAGCATGAGCCCCTCCTCTTCACCACCATATACTTAAATACCTTCCTGATGTGTCACACCTCAAAGAGGCTTCTCCTTGTCAGCCCTTCAGGCAATACAGCAGAAGTATTTCCTCCTTTCAGAACCCACTGCCACCAGCAATGTTCAGCTCCAGTCACACTAAGTGAGACATTTCACAAAAAGACCATGTTTAGGGAAGTATCTGCACTCTTCTAGACTTTAAGATCACCAATAGAATCCTTACTTGGGGCATTATACTAAAATTAAAGAACCTGATGAGCACTGCAGAGAAGATTTCAGCTTGCAGAGAAAAGGAAGTATTTTTCACTGTGGCATCATATACTGTGAAATTACTGTGCTATTCATTGGAATTATGCTTCTCCTTGAGGCAAAGCTAGTTTAAATAATTGTTGCCTTCTTCCACTCTCCCAAGTTCCTTCTTTCACACTTTATCAACCATTTCATTATCCAGTTTAAAAGGCTAGGACCCAAACACCACTGAATCGGCACAGTCGAGAGGCAACAACCATGGGTAAGGGCACAAACTTTTACTAGCTTTGTTGACAGAAAAATCCACTGGGGAATCGTTTCCTAAAATCTATAAGAACAAATAAAAAAAACCAAAAACGTAGAGAACATTTCATAAGGCAAAAAGAAGCTTTGACAGTCATCTATTAAACTGCAGAATGCAGCACTATAAAGAATTCTACCATGAAGCAAATTTTATGTTCTAAAATTACTTGAACTAAACTACTCAACTGAAGCAAAATGCTAGAAGTAAATGCTAAAATAATTCAGCTGGGGAACATTAAATACATCTTCTGAGAATACTATTAAGACAAGCAATACTCTTAAATTGCATATTAGACATGATAGCTGGATTTTCCATAGAGACGTACAAATGCAAATCCTTCCAGTGGGTTAAATAAAAAGTATTTTCATTTCTAAAACACATAACTAACTTTCAGAAATTTAAAAACTAATCTGCTCCCCCTTAACCTATAGTTTTACACGATCAGCCACCTTATCTGCTCAGAGACAAGTCCTTCTGAAGCCAGGTACTGCCACCAAGTGGCGGTGAAATTTGGATTTGCAAACCCGATTATGCCCCATGTGTAGAGCACACAGAACTGAAAAACATTCCTGCAGCTGCCAGAGACGAGCAACGCTCTGCTAACACAAGACATTTAAAAATTAATCAAAGCAGAACGCAGGTATCCAAATCTAAAACTGATCTTCAATGTGAAACAAAGGTTTTTCCAACAATTCAGCCCTTTTGTTCAGACACCACTCGTAAGCAGTTGAGCAAAGGAACCTTTTTTCCCATACAAATCTAATATATAGCAATAAAACAACTAATAATTACCTGGTTTATGTAACTTTATGCAAATCCCCAATGATTACAACTGTATCACCAGAAGGGTCTTATTTTCACAATTTCAGGAAAAAGTGAATTCTGTAACTGACATAAAAGACCTCTTCAGATATAAATATCCAGCTTGTTATCTGGATAAACAACCCACTCAATTAGTATTCATTAGTATGTAAAGATCACCATCAGTCTGAGAGGAAATTTTAGAAATCAGATATATCTGACTATTTTTACAGGAATATTTCACAAGTTAATTAAACAATATTGTTGGTTACCTGCATGAACTAGTCATGAAGTGTCAATCCAACAGATCACAGATGAAAACTTGAGTGACAACATGATGCTGCTGCATAATGTATTTACAGAGCAACTTTCTTAAAGATGATATTAAGAACACTTTAACCCAATTAACACAATACAGCTTTCAACTTCAGAACAATTCCGACCTTACTTACTGTTATATTGAATAAAAGTTGTCATCCTTTTTATCTAACATGACCTGAAACATGTCTAGCAGTTTTTCATGATTTTTGCTTTTTTTGCTGATAACCACTTGTCCAAATGTTAATGCAACCACAAATTTTAAGACTGTATCTCCTGATAATTTAAACAGATTTGTTAGCTTCTAAAGTATGGTATCTTTCCCAATTATAAAAACACGAGCTGAAATAAACACTCTGCTTCTCTAAATATAATTCAGAACCTTAGAGTAATGAAATAATTAGTGTTATTCACTCATCCTTATCAGCAAACTGGCCCTCAACCTATGTTCTTTCAGTTATCAAGAATTAAAAAGCTTGTAAGATTTTAAGTAGCAGTACCAGGTAAGGCAAAAAAAGCCATCTGAAAAATAGTGAAAAAGTACCTTTCCAGATAAGGAACCAAAAATTCTGTTGACTTGGAGAAGGTGACTGCTTGCTGATGAAAACAAAAAATCAGAGCTTTCAAAGGACTCAAACCTCTGTAACACCATACANATGGCAGAAAACTCAATTTTGTGTTACCAGGATAGGACCAAGACAAAAAAAAAAAAAGATATCCTCTCTGCCCCATTATCATGCTTAAAATACACACTCAATTATTTGCACATTAGACTTTTCAACTATTTTTCTGTATTTAAACAAGTAATTAGATAATTCACAAATTAAAGGAAGTGGCATAAATTGCAAGCTTTAAGTACTGAAAGCATTAGAAGGCACAAGGAACAGCTTGAATTTTACTGAGAAATTCAAGTCCCTTTTCTAACCATAAGTCTTTGACACTCATCCTTAGATTAAGTATTTCCTTTTGCAGTTATATTCATCATTTGTTTTCCCAAAGCAGCACATTCCAGAAAGCAGCAAAGTCAGGCTAAGGCAGTAAACATCTTCTACACTAAGGATATGTAAAACACAGTACTAGAACTTATTTTTAATTGTTGATAGTTCAGAAGACAATTCATAATCAAAGTCCTGAATCAGTTATACATTATACAAAACACTCAACAGTTATTTTAAATTCCCCACAAAGCACTCTTCTGTAATCAGTATTTTAAAGTTGAAAGCAACAGTTCTGAAGAAGTCTTAGTGGAACGGAAGATATGAACAAAGCAGTTCATGTCTATTTTATAATGTACATACTAGAATTTCAATATTAATCTACCTATTAATTGGAGCTTGTAATTGAGGACCAAACTCATTTAAGCAAATGGGACTTCCCTCTCACCTCTTCAAAATATCAAGTCACTGCAAAGAGCTACATTGTGAGATGGCACATGAGTCAGACAGCAAGCAAGAAACTTGAGGAGACAGCTTTGTTTGTTACAGAGGCTTCTGTAGCCGAGTCCATGTGCCATGTCTCCAAAGGAGAGAATTTACTGACCTGTGGGGCCTTACCTAAAGATTCTCTAGAAACACTAAACTGAAAACAGATTAAAGCTCTTTGTTACATGTTTCACATAATTATACAGAGACAAGGTTCATTTCATAGCTCAAATTATTCCTGGAGTGGCAAGCTAATGGAAGAGAAAAAGATAAGCATCTTAATTCTTTTTCTCAAAACAACAGAGAGTGGGGGTGGGGGGAAGGAGGAAAAACGCCAATTACAGAAAATTTTTCCTAGATGGACACTTTGCAATTGCAAATGGATACTTAAGTTCTACCAGCAGTAAATCTCCATAAACTTTGTCTTTCAAATAGCTTGCAAATGGGTTCCTAAAGACAGAAATAGGGGAAGGGGGGGGAGAAATTCCAACAGAATTTCATTGTTTAAAACCTGAAATGCTATTCTGATATTTGGTCAAATTTCCCATGCAGTTATTTATTAATACACTAAGTGCAAGTTTAACATGCTGCTTTTACAGTGCAAAGTACACTTTCAGTACTTTGAAACTAAGTAGACAATATGTAGAGGACAAAATTAATTTAAAGTGCTCATAGTTTTGGCTCTCAACAGCTAGCAAAACACCTTGATAACTTTTTGACTATAATAATTTATGGAAGAAAAAGGTAACTATCATATGAATACTGGGGAAATAATGGGGAAATACATTTTGTTCCTCTTTTGGTTTTGTAGGAGTAACACTGCACCATTACAGTACATACACTGTGTACATTACAGTAATCAAGATATTTTCAAGAGAAATCAGATCAATCAAAATTAATGAACAAAAAATCAAAATTCATCAAGATAAATGTCAAGAGAATTTTCACTGACCACTTTTCTTCAGGTTTAGCAGTATATGCAAATGACATTTCGGGGTGGGGCAGGGAAACTCACCAACACAAAACTCCTACTCACCTTTGTTTGCTTGATTTACATTATGCTGTAAGATCCACTTCCACATTAAAACAAACCTGCAAAATAAAACAAGAACTTACTTTACTGCTGTCGTAGTTTTCTGCTTGTGACACAGACTATCAGACAAGACAGGCAAAGCAAAGACAAGAAATCTACAGCCATAAAAGTATTTTATCTTTTTGATCTCACCATTCCAGTGGTCTTCTCTCAAACACGTGTAATTTCCAAATAACATAACTACTGGCACTTTATTTTAAAAAATTACCAAGAAATTGTATCAAATATACACATGCTATTAAATTAAGTGGGCAGAACAGGGAAAAAGATGTGCCAGGCAAGAAAAGCTCTGCATTTTCTGCTAGTGCCTTCAAAGCAGCTATCTCAAAGGTACAAGGAACAAGGACTGATGCACAGAAAGCAAATAGTTACATGATGAAAGCTTTAATTTTTTTTAATTTTTTTTTTAGCAAAAATAATTAACACGTCTGAAATTAAGAGTTGGAAGACTTTAAGCCTGGGCTTTTCTAATTTCTCACCTTTTCTAAGGCAAAGCTGTGTTTATGATTCTAAGGTTAGCTGCCTCACTTTAAAATTACAATTTATTTGTCTGCATGAGAGCGGATGCAAGTCAGATGAACTTGTTTGGCTTGTGTATCTTTAGAACTAACTGTACAAGGTCATTTTTCACTTCCTATTTGGAAATTTTGAAGAGACTCCAGAAGCAACTGAAGCAGCACAAAAACCGGAATGGATTCAGGTATGGTATCTCTACAGATGAAGACACAAGTACTAGCACAGAGCTTTAAAGAAAGGGTAGGTTGTTCTTATCTAGACTAAATGTTCAGGCATCAGTCAAAATTGACTCTGAATTAAGTAACTATTGTCACAAACTGTCTTTACTTAACGGCCTCCATATACAAAGAGCCAAAACACCTTTCAAAAAATGAGAAAGTCAATGGCCATGGTTTTACATGGTGAAACATTATGATGAGCACTAAACCAGACATCTCAGTAAGCCTGTGCACTTTTGGCTGCAGAGGGACAACCCCAGCCTAACACTTCTCTCATTAAGGACTCCAATGACTCTGCCTCTGTGCAAAAGGGCCTCAACACCCACATCCTCTAAGCTCTGCAATCAACATCAGCATTCATGGCTTGTGACTCAAGCGCAGACTGAATCTTCCCACCAAAGGACTGAGCCCAGACAACTGCCGATGGCTGGGGTGACACAGCAGTACAGCCCCCAGCACCCACTGCTCTCTGAACAGCCTTTGCACAGCAACACCTCGCTCTGGACCCATCAACCGCCCTAGCAGAGGGTAACGCTGCCCTTTCTAAGGGAACAATCTATCTAGAGGACAGGTACTCCTTCTCATTGAAGGGACGCTATGCAGAAAACTTAAATGCAAGTACTCTTGCATTTTAGTATTCTTTGGAGCACGGGGAGCTCACAAACCACACTGGGGATAAATCCGGGGTTATTCTACATCTGGCACAGAGGGAAAGAGAAGGAAAAAGAGAAGATTGGCCATCACAATTTGGATATTGCCCAGCTGAAGCAGAGGTGACAAGTTTCACAAAGACATCACCAGCACGTAAACTGCTGAAGGACCAAAGGGCTGGCCACTGTAGCCCTGCACCAAATGGGCCCGACAGAATTAACTCCCCTTTTTGGGATTTCAAACCCTCTGATGTACAAAGCTCCACTCAATGGGAGATGGTACTCGCAGTGTCATCTTCATGAAGGCAACACAATCCACAGGATACCAGATCTGGAATGGTTGCAGCTAGGAATGTAATTCATATGGAAACTTTTTAGGTGGTTTATTCGATAGTTTTTGTTTTGCTGTGTGTTGCTGTGTAACACAAAACCAGTTTTGCCCCTACAGGTGATTAGGCCCGCGTGGGAAGAAAGAAAGAGGAAGAAACAAAGACTAGAATAACTATACTGCACAAACTACTTTTATTGATACAACTGTGGCTACACAGTCAATTCCACCAGCTGATACAACCTAGCAAAAACCCTTGCAACTGTAGTCTTGACTTCAGGGCTTAGGAAATTTCATTAGTTAGTTGAGAGTGACAGCTACATTTATTACAATATGACCATCCCAGCATAAAATTCAAAGGCAGGGTGTGGAATAAATTCCATTCTAATATCTGTAGCAGCTCTGGAAAAATTCTATAATCTTACAAAAATCTAACAACTCTAAATATCAATGCAGGAAAAAAAAGCCAGCAGAAAGCTAAGAAAAAGCTACTACAAAAAACCCAGAAGTTCCTGCCAAAATTGTACGTGCAGTATCAGGGATAAGGTAATTCCAGAGATGACTGAAAAGGCAAAAATTTAGCTGACAAGAGTCCTATATCAGTTGATACAGCTGAAAAGCTCTTTAAATACAAGCCTGTACTACCATTTTCCAAACAAGTAGTCAGCAATGACCTTCTCTGTACAAAACATAGTTTCCTGCTTTCTATTTGCAGAAGGAGCTTTGATTGTCTTTAATTTCTATTTAAAAAGTATAAAACCAACTTAATCTACATTCAGTATCCACAAATATCTAGAACTAACATCCAGTATAGATTAAATAATAATTTGAATTTAAACACGAGGTTCTCTAAAACCACAAAATTCATCCCTTTCGAGAATTTGTATAACCCCTCCATCTATGCTATTCCAATTGTAGTTGAACCAACTGAATTATATATGCCACAATCCCATTTACCAAAATTAAATTTGTAAAGAAAAAATAATAATCACTCTTCTTAAAACAGTTAATAAAGAGCAGTACTTAAGAACAGGTACTATACTGGAGCCTGAATTACCCAGAAGTCAAATTAAACAAAATCTTAACATTTATAACATGAAGAGACAAAATTTAAGTCTTGTTATTGCGAGATGCTCATGACTTCAAAGAATCTGCAGTGACTGAACAAAAGCAAGCAAGGGACTGCAAGAGAGAAGACTGCCTCTTGCATTTTGAATCTCCTGCTAGATTTTGAGAGCTATCTGAAAAATAGTTCAAAGAAGTTACAGCTCTTCCTTTGTCTATTCATCACAGTAAAAGCCACACACACAGTTCCCAAAGCTGTGGTAGGGCTTTCACGTGGAAATGTTGAAATCTCTCATTTTTCTACTCGTAGAAAGTTTTGCTTTTTGACAACTCTCCATATGGGACAGTGAAGCACTTCAAGGAAACGTGTGACAGCATAGGAAATGAACACAACTGATCATACCTCAGACTGGGAAGCTGTTTCAGTCCAAACAAGATTACAAGCAGTTGAATGCAACATTAATAGGAGAATCGCAGTAGGGAAAAAAGTAGTCAGAGAGTAGTTTGAATGGAAAAAAAAGAACCTCTGTTTATACCATCAATTAGGTCAAACAAGAGACTTAATTATTATTTCAAAAATGTGCATACCTTAAAAAAAACAAAACCTGAAAAGTCATCACAGTGAAAAGTATTCTAGGTAGGCAGGAGTTTGGACTAACAAAACATACTGATTGAAAAGGTTATTTTTTTCTCTCTATCAATAAACAGAGCAGATGCAAACATTCAAAGATGCACACAATAAAGATGCAAAGGTGTTTACAGAAAGGCAAGGGGAAGCAAACAATTTCAGAGCTATTTATTTTGACCATACATTATCCAGTAAGCAAATATGTAACAATGCACACACGAATAAGAGGCACTAAACTGAAGCATCAGCTTGAAGATGAGAGTCCCGAAAACATGAAGAATTTCAAGACCTTAGGAAAAAATACTAACATGTTGTTTCTGAAAGTCACTTCTCAATGCAGTTTCTCCCCTCAGCTAAGAGGGGCACAACATTCTATCACTGATACTAAAAAGTTTACAGTCCATCAATATCCTACTAAACTGAATGGCATTCTTCACAATGAAATTTACCATATGCAATGACCTACAGAGAATAATTCACCATCTCTATAATTCTTCTGCTCATTAAGCTACAGATCAACCTTGCACTTGCATAATAAACATCCATACATTGTCAGTCTATTCAGCCTATTCATTCTGACCACATGAACTAGATATTCACTTACTGCACTTACATACCTTAAACATAACAGCTTATATTAAAGAGGGAAAGCTTAAAGTATGGGATGACATCATCTCTCCATTCCACTCCAAACTGCTAATGGCATCGTGCACATCCTTGGCATCATCCTTGACTCGGAACATTCTTATCTCCATTCGTTATGCTGTCAGCAACATCTTGTCAATACAAACCTGTACAGGAACTGCCTCTACCCTTCCAGTTACACCATCACTCTGTGCCCAGTCTGAATTCGTATCTATATCTATCTATTCCTTCACCATACATTATCATGCAAGCTTGTCACAGAGCACACCAAAATTAAGTGACCTACCTTATGACTATAAGCAGAAAAGCATTCCAGAAAATATTTACATGAAATCTTCTCTAACTCATAAGAAATTTGATAATGGTTTCTTAAAATTTTTAGTCCAAGTTTGCACCTCCCATTTCTCAGCTGAAAAGTAAGTGAAAATACAAACCAGGAAAGCTTGATCACTGAAGTGCTTTCTAAGGAACCAACAGCCTTAAGGAAAAAACATGCAGATTGTGTCTTTTAAAAAAAAAAAGCAGCAAACTTTTAGACCTGCTAGACTTTTAGACACTTCTGAAGCAGCCTCTTATATTTCAAGCTTTGTTTTTAAAATACTGAACTGCACAGTGATGTTACAGATTTGTAGTGTTGTCCTCTCCTTTCTCCAGAACTACATTATCTTAATAAAAAGGTCAAGCATAAAAGTAAAAAAAGTTTAAGCTACGATTGTGTCATCAAGTAAGTGAATCCCCTTTAGTGTACCACTAAGCAACACCATTCTACAGTTCAAACATCCATCTTCACATACTGTTCATTTTCTTACAACTTCCAAGTTTTCTCCTATGCGCACTTGGCACACATTACTGTAAACACTTTATCAGCCCCACCTCTAATGAATGAATCCAGTGCCTTTTCAGTCAAGGAAGTCCAACAGAGAACTAAAACCCCCAAAGATGAAGAAAGTACAGAAAAATGGGATCTTCTCTAGGTATAAACACATCACACATATGGGACTGTGATGAAGAGCAGACTCAGTTTACTGTCAGACCATACCTGTCATCAATCTGCCACCTGTGGAATCCTGATAGAGACAGAAATACATCACTTATTCTTCACACATTCACTGAACTTGACATATCCCTTTCCTGATGTACTGCATAAAATACCTCTGAAATTCCTCAATGTAACTGCAAGCTATATTCGAAAACCTGCAAGAAGTTTTCTACACAATGCACACTTACATCCTTATGAAATAAAATACAATACAGTTTCCCAAGTAGATTCCACTCTGTAATCGGACCCTTTTTTATATATCTTGATCCTTATTTATGAATCTTTGAACAGGATTTAGGTTGGGCATATTTATTTCAAAATATACAAAAATATTTTAATAAAAGCTTTCCTACATGCAGAAAAAACACTCAGGGCTTAATTTCAGAAACCCAGAATTATGTTACCAGATACAAAATATTTTGTGAAATAGTACCTCTGTAGTGCTTTTTTTCCCCCCGTAAGTTGTTTTATAAGGACATTATGTTTATGATTCAAATTCAAAACCATTAAGCAATTTTTTTAGTGTGGAAAAGGCAGTAATGAAGTTTTAAAATATATTTACTAGAAATTAGTTTCTCCACTAAATGGACTGGCATTCTAAAATAAGAATGCCTGATGATATCCATTATATCTAAATGGATTAAAATATCTGTTCCCTTTAATGACACTTTAACTTCAAGGCAGCATCTCACACAACACTTCTAACAGTAGTTACAGCAGCACATTAATAATCACGCCATGTTCTTACTGTAGCAACAATAATTTCTGGTAGCCATTTTCTTTCCAGCTTTCACACTGTTTCAAAGCCAACAGTCCTTCCTGCGACCTCTGTATCAACCCCAAGGCAGCAAACTGCTGAGCAGCTTTCTCTGGCTACACTCTTGAGGTGCCTCCCTCCAGCTCCAATGTTCTTACCTGTCAGTGTTCTCTGCCGCTGCGCTCGACTCAATTCCAGTTTCGCTGAGGGACACATAACAGCATGGCTCTCTAAAAACCCCACACATTTAGGAGCCTGAACAGTTGGCTACTCAAGGATACTTTAAGGGGTGAGCAGCGCTGCAGTTTATTCTTTTCACCTGCAGGCGCTAAGAACACAGCCCAGAGGATGGCCAAGCCGCAGGCAGCGCCTCGGTCACGGCAGCGACAGCAGCCGCCGGCCCTTCCGATCACAGATTACAACAGCAAAGCCAGTGCTGGAGCCAAAAACCATTTCTTAATAGACTTATTCTGAATATACCTGAATTTTCTATGTTGTAAGGCAAACTAGTGTAAACATTCATGTCCAAGTCTTCCTCTGTGTTTCTGAAGTCTTAAAAAGGAAAAAAAAAACTTGAAATGCTTGCTTAAGACTGCAATGCAGATCTAAAAAAAAAGGTTGAGCCTAAAATCCTACAGCTCAAAACGAGTGATAAATTACTATCTTCTTCTTTTCTTAAAAAAAACCAAAAAACAACAACAAAAACCACCCAGAAAAAACCCCCACCCTCCCCTTCTCGCTATCATGACAGTTTGAAAGAAAGCAGTAGAGAACAGAAAGTGAATTACATAAACATCTGTATCAGCAATAGCAGGAAAGAGTGAACTGTATTAGCATGTAAGTAGTCCCTACAAAACAGGATCCTAATCCCAAATTCAGTTCCTCACAAGTTTGTTCCAGTTGAAAGGGTAGCTATGCTGGGATCACGAGCTCTAATGCCTGCTGTTGTCTGTCTAGACAGCGTTTCTGACATTTCCTGACCATAGCAGGAAAGGGAATCTCCTGTTCCTAGCCTCAAAGGAAGTGTATTTTCCGTGCCCATGAAAATGTAAAATCTAGCAAAAATTTCCTTGAGATTTCATGCACACTTTTCGTAAGTATTCGCAAAGCTTTGCTCATGAAGTGCTAAGAAATATCTCATATATAAGAGCTTACACTAAAAATGAAGGTAGGCTTATGGTGAATTCTGAATTGGTGTAGCAGAGATGTTATTCTGATATCCCTATGACACTACCTTCCAGCAGAGGACAGAGGAGACACTCTGGAGTATCACTCCCTGTAAACAGCACTGCTAGCTCTCCAACAGCCTTCTTCCTTACTGGACAACTAAACTGTGACTAAAATGTTCCAACATGAAGAAAATAACCATATAAAACAATCCCCCAAAAAATACAAATTCCAAACCTATCACCTAAAAATATAAATTCCAGCAAAAGCTTTTTGTTTTCATTCCATTCTTCCAGCAAAAGCTTTTTTTCCTAATAAAATATACACACATTTCATACACTACAGGATTCAGCCACTGCTTATCAGATTTGAAGTGAAGCTACAAAATGCTGCCTAATTGGGTTGATATACAAGCTAT
Source organism: Regulus satrapa (assembly GCA_013396955.1). Lineage (NCBI taxonomy): Eukaryota > Metazoa > Chordata > Aves > Passeriformes > Regulidae > Regulus > Regulus satrapa. The sequence continues at coordinate 846,468 of VWZN01014773.1, forward strand.
AATCTTTACAATCTATGAAAGAGCACTTTGGGGAGCCACACATACTTAGCCAGTAGCATAAGGACTTCGCTTCACTTTGCAGGAGCCTGCATTTGTGTGACAGAGGAATGGTTTTGGTGAAGAAGGAAAGTTATAATATGCTGTCAACACTAACACCTTAATGAAATGAATGATGACTTATCACCATTGAAAATGTAAAAATCCATTCCTCGCTGAGTTGCTCAGTGCTCACTTCTGCTTTGGTGACACTGTAAGTTTCCAGCATTGTCCGTGGCCTTTATAGATAGGTAAAAACTATTTCCTACCTTAGATAAGCTGTAGCAATGCTACGTAATTAAGCCAGCTGTATTTTATTTTACACCTTCATGCCAGACAGCTGCATTAGTGTTTTCTGGCTAGGTACAACACACATCTTACAAGTGAGGTCATGCTACCAGACCTGGCAGGCAAATGCTTCCACATTCCTCTGTGAAATGTAGTCTGTGACCACCAGTCACTGTCATGAACACTCAATCAAGCCAGTCACACACCACCAGCAGCACAACCACAGCTCAGGTGTGACACAGCATCCACATCTCGCTGGTAAACTCCTATTCATGGTCCCCGTGGTCAGCTGGACAGGATCCACAAGCTTTATCACTAATACAGGAATCATACAGGAGCGTTTCCTATAGTAAAATTTCACAGCGTTTACTAAAGTTACTTACTGCCTGTGCTACAAAGGCAAGTATTCAATGAGAAGCATTTTGCTATGAAGCAGGTGTTCTCAAGATCTACCCTAAGGACTGTACTCAAGTAATGCTGTACCCTGAGGTCTTCTTTCACAACTTTTAATTTAATTTAAATTAATTTAAACTCTACTTTGTAAATGTTTAACCAACATCTATGGAGTATCCATGAGAGAATGCAAGAAGATTAAGAAGTTCTATACATGCTTCACTTCAAGATTAGTGTTTCAATAATCTTTCTCTTTTCAGCCTTGAACCCTTTAAATGCTTATGGACTTGTTCACTTCCTCTTGTTTCAGGCAAAAGCTTAAAATCTTTGATTCTTTTGCTATTTGATTTAGTTCTTCCAAACACATGAAGGCAAATGGAAAAACTTGGTATTTGCAGCATGCCACAGCAGTTATCCTCACCGGTGCATATCCAGCCCCCTGGCTGTCCGTAGGCATCTCATCGGGTGGAGCTGAGGGACCCACACACATTAATCTGTCAGCTTGCCTAACTGAGCCGAGTAGGTACATTGCATTGGAACGTGTGATATTTACAGGAAAACAGTGATATTTTATCTTTCATTTTTTTATGAGGCAGAGGCAGCCACAAAACACTCAGATTTGTACTTTAGTGTCAAAAAGCCAAGAGGGTTTTGGGGTGGAAGTTTTTTGTTGTTTTCTGGTCAGGGTTTCTTTTCTGGGGTAGGGGGAGGTGAGGTGGGTTTTCTGCACTAACGGGATTGTCCTGTGGAAAAGTATTGGTAACTTTAACAGTTTTGCATTCTCCCAAATAGCTGCCAATTTAACAAGATACTGGTTTGGGTTTCATTTCTGAATGCTAAAATCTCCTTTAAGGACAGGAAGAAATGCTAATGAATCTACAGTGACAGAAAACATGAAGAAAAAGAAGAGCCTCAAGCAGGTAAAAAACCAGAGCAGTCTTTCCTGCTGAAAATGGCATTCTGGAAAATTACTTTAAAAAATGGAAGAAAAGTTAAGGTAAAACTGTCTGTCAGAACGAAAGTGAAATCACAGACCTCTTACTTTGGACAAAAGCACCCTAGCTCCTAGTATAATACTAAGTTGGAAGAAAACTTTGATCAAAAAAGATCATGGAAACCACAACACACGTGATCACTAATTAATCCTCCCTCTTTTATATTTACATCCTTTGAAAATAGTATGCATCAGCACCTTTCAGGAGCAGCTTACTAGATGGACTTAAAGCCAAGTTGCTAGAAATATATTAAACAGAACTTGATTTAAAACAGCACCCAGTATCCTAAAGATCAAAGTGATCATCTTGCAGTAGTCAAACAAACCTACTTTTCTCTAAATGGCCCCACAAGAAAAAAATAAAAACCCCAAAACAACGAAAACCCAACTCATCACTAATGCTCCAAATAACATGAAGGAAGGTCCTGCAGCACTTCTTATGCAGAACAATCAACTTATCTCTCTAATTTCCTAATGGACATAGCTGATCTTCTGAAGAGACCAGAGAACCCAAATACCTTCAGTTTTACTTGAACGTCAGTACTTTATCCTAAATATTGCCCTCATTTAGAACTTCGTATGAGGTTCCAAAACCCAATACTCCAATTTTTAATTGTCTATATACAAATGTTGATAAATATCTGTAAAGATATACACACAAAGTAACACAACTGCTTATTTGTTCTTGACGTAACTCCTTACTAGACAAGTCATCATCTCTGCTCACCTCTGGTAACACTTCACAGCACTAAAAAATGGAAGGCAAATTCCAAAGTTGTTTTTAGTGTCTAAAAGACATTTCTAAAAAAGAACTATCAGAGTACCTGTATGGTATTTTTAGAAATACTGTGACACTTCAGTTACACAGGAATCTGGACTGCTTCTCCCAAGCATCATTTCTATTTTTTGCACTCTCCTTTGTGCAAAAATATGTTATGCCTTCTAGTGCTCATTACTGCTGGTTAAACACTGAAAAGCAACAGCAGTCTCACCACTATGGTAGAGAGAGGAATCTGGAGAACAGTCTTTTTCTGGACAAGCTGTTCCCCTTCCTCTCCAAATCTCACAAATGGCAGGAAAGAAACAAACGCTCTCATTCACCAGCTCTTTCCCCACACGTACAGCAGTGAGAATCACACTGAACTTCCTCAGCAAGTCTTACCACCTCCCAAGTTTGGGAACGAGGGCTTGGCATTTAGGGGAATATGGAACACTAGTGATGTACCTACCTTACTCCAAAACACAAAAGGAAAGGTCTCTGAAAACCCATGCTAAAGCAGCTCACCGACAAGTCATCTACTTTTCATCACTTGAGTCACTACTGTACAACACAGTCAAGGCTTTACAAGGACACAGAAAAAGGCAATTACTATCCTAAACCACTTTTGTAAGAAAACAAGTCAAAGAAAACAAACGTTCAATAGTTTTCCCAAGGCACACATCTAGAAAGACCATGGAGAGTACCTGTTATCTTTGGTTTATGTAACACAAGCAACCTTTCCACCTCCGTTTCTGCAGCATTTCAGCTCAACCTGCATTCCAGACATGCAAGTTCTACTCCCTCCCATTCTGTAACTGCTCCAAACCCTTCCAATTTTTTTCACTGCAGCTTATCTAGGTTAATTCACCATCACATGCCTCCCCAACTTATCTTCCTCTGTTTACCCCAGCACAAAAACCGTCACAACATAATCTATTTCTGTGTTAATAACTGCCTGATGAGGGAGTTCTAACTGCCATTTTGTTCTCAACTTTCTACAAGATGAGAAACTGTTCTAAAAGTAATTTCAGAGTGCTAATATTCACTCCAATTTGTACACAGTGTTGTTATTTTCATTACATGCCAGAGTCTTAGTTTCAAAGTTCTGCCCAAGAACCCAAAAGATCAGGTGATTTCAACATGTCAATAAGCATGTTGAAAAAAAAGGAAGCAAAAGAGGGCAGAGTACTCACTTCAGTGTGGGAGACAGCTGTGAGAAGCCAGCTGCAGAACTGCCACTTCCCACTCCTTGTGACAGCACACACAGTCAAAACTTCCTTACAGAGATACACGCAGCGCTATGGTATTAAAACAAAAAACCCAGCACTTCTGTGAGAAGAAAAAAGTTATTTATATTGGAACTTTGCAGGCAGAGCCTGTCCTCTGGTGAAAATATTGTTTCTAATACCAAGCGACTTACCAAGCAACAACAAAAATACAGCTGTTGGAAAAAAATACTCCTCTGCCCTCCCTACCAATTATCACAGGGGAGAAAACAGAATCCAGTGTCTCTGCTGAACGCTCCTAAGAACATTCATAAGAATACACAATATTCTTATATGCATAAATACAATAACCTACGTGAGTATATACACAATAATAAATACAATAACCTACAGCCACTGTTGGAGTTGTTAGGAGCCTAATTTTAGAACACAAATTCTATAAATTTTCAGAGTCTTCTGACTGAAAAAGATACAACCAGAAAACGAAATTAATACCAGAGACAGTTCCTGAAACTCTACAGCCACAAAACTATTGTATATGCCCACATTTGAAGATGAAGAAAGGTATCAGCAACAAACATTATAAACATTGTGGGCTTTCCAAAAGCAAGCATCAAAAAGTATACCACACAGTGGTCCTAGGAGAGCTGAGTAGAAGCAGAAGCAAACAGCAAAAATATGCAGAGGACAAGCACTCCAGAAAATAAAAACTGAAGCTAAAAGAGAAAAAAACCCAAAACCTACCAGTCAGAACATCTCAACCAAACCAATGAAAAAGCTAAACTGTAACCACCAGCCATCACCCCACTGCCTGCAGCCGGGCAAGTAACAGACACCAGCCACTTCCTACCAGCAGCAGCAAGGAGCAGCTCCAGAGCTCTTCACGAGCAGACATAAAGCTCAGCTTCCCAAAAGCTGTCACCTGACCTCCTGCTGTACGCCTTTTCTGGAAAACTCACGCCTCTCCCTACCAAAGAGCCACACTGGGAAAGTGGATGGGATAAAGCACAACTCCATGCCATTAATGTACCAAAATATTACTCGGTGAGAAAGCAGGCAGAAGGGACTCATTACTACATTTCAGTGATTACATGTGCTAAGGAATTCCTTATCTTTCACTCAAACTAAAATTGGATGCATCAGGTAAAAGCCTGTAAATAAAGGTAAATTACGCAAGAGATACTTTGCTGTGGAAAGTACTTTTACAAATGGATGCTCACAGTTGGTGCAGCAAACAGGGAAGGTACAATGATCTCATTACTTGGGCCACAACTGGACCAATCAATAAGGCACCCGTAACTCCTCCCATCCTGCTGCCCAAAATGCACCCTCTCTCCTGATCTACTGCTTTGTAAAAATGAACATAAGAAAGCAGCCACTTAAGGCAAGGAAAAAACACCATCATTCAAATACTCACAAAACAGTGTCTCTTTATGACAAAAAAAAAACTCCGATTAAGTAGGACAAGCATCCAACTTGTAGTGTTCAGCATACTGAAAAGTTACAACACACAAGCAGTGGGCCTGAAATATTCCAAAACCCAGCCATCTGACCTTTATTCCGATTTGAGCATGAACTCTGCATAAACTCCATCGAGTTTCAAGAAACACTGAATTGCTAAATAGCCCATCATCCTTACACTAGTTAATTACTTGTAAGACAAAGCACTCAATATCAATCAATAAACACCAACAAGAGAATTACATTTCCAGTATCTGGATTGAACATGAACCATCAGTTCCCATACCAAGAGCTTTACGATCACTTCCACTGGAGTGAGAATTCTCTGCAGCCCCAAGTGTCCCCAGCAGTTTGGTATCAGTTAACACTGAGTGTAACCAAAGCACACAGACGCACACTGTTGAGCCACTGTCTTTCCCACTTAACTGGCAACCTAAGGACAGAATGTTGGCTGCAACACTTTGTCACCCTAGCTGCTGCTCTGTACAGTTGAACAGTGACAGAAATGCAGCACGACTGGATTTAAAAGAAATTATTTTATATGGAACTCTTTTAGAATATATTGCATGATGAAATTTAAAAAAAGGTCACACTCCTTTTTATCTACCATTATACAGGTCCTATAGATTCTGGGTACACGTGGTATAAGATGAAATATTCACTACGTGACACTGAACTGCAGACCAGGTAAGTAACAGAGCCTATCATACTTCGTCAAATTTTGAAAACAACACATATTAGAAGTTTATGCCAACTCATTACATGGTCCCTCTTGATGGTGAGCCATGATTTGAGCATCAAATTCTGTCCCACAGGATTACTGCACTGCAGAGGTGCACACTTTCTGCATCTGTTTTTACGTGGCTGTTTCACATGCTTGCCATCAAAGAGCTGCTCCACAATTCTGTGAACAACCCAGCTCTGTGCACTACCAACGGGAAGTTTACATGGGTAAAAAAATGCAGCAAGAAAAAATGTTAATAAACAAAAATCAGCTTATAGATTTGGCTTATAGGTGGAGTGCTCAAGAAGACCAATGAATATATTTTCAAAGAAGATAAAATGGTTTTGGTTTATTTCACCAGGAATGCTACACTTTGAAGTAGGGTGGACATTTTCATCTGAAAAAATCTGGTTTTGGAGGTTATGCCAAGTTTATCCAGTCTCAAAATCAATTTAAATGAGTGCAACACTGTTTAATTTTATTGTCATTTTTTCAATCTCTCGATACAGAATACAAAATGCTCTGCAATCCAGAGCACAAAGGAAACTAATTGAATGTGGCTTGCAGTAACTAACATTGGAGCAATGTAACTGGTACTAAAAGATTAAAGAGAATAAAATAAGTATCTTAAGGAAGCCCTCTGATAGCCACATCACTTGAACTTTGCTAAAGATAAAAAGTTGTTTGAATATGTGCAAATATGAGGACAGAGCTACTGACACAGTGAATCAGCAGCTGATAAAAAACCTTTAATTCAAACCAACTTCAGGTGAAGTTGCAGAGCAAGTGACATAACTATTCCATATTTTCTCCAGTTTTAAGTTCTCAGAGCTTTTGAAAGCCTGAAAGTGTTTGACACTGGTAACTATGTGTGAGCATGTGTGTGCTTTATTACTATCTTTATTACTAAAGAATTTTATTCCTTTTTCAGTTCCATTTTCTTCATAAGTGACTTGAAAAGGCTTGCATTAAAAAAGTATAAACACTAGCAGGCTGTGCTAATTCTTGCAAGCATAAGCACAAACTATTGCTCAAGAAATTCCACTGACAACCCTTGACTTCAGCGTCCCTATGAAATTCAGTTATTTAAAAGTTAAAAGCATTGCTATTCTTGTTTAATATCCTGTTTAGTCTCAGCTGCTGATGCTCCTGCTCCAATCCATCTTTTCTGTATTAAATAACCTCACAAAGATACTCCAAGTGGCCAGTGCCTTTTTCTCCTACCAGTCAGATCACCTGCTTAGAGTTGCAAAATGCAAAACTCCCTTTTTGCATTAAGAACTTTCATACTTTCCTAGGCATACTCCTCCTAGTGCTCCTAAACATAAATCAGACACTGGACTGCATGAAACTTAAAAAGTCATAGTAGTACACCCTTGGTTGTTTGGTTGATTTTTGGTTTTTTGTTTCGTTTTTTGTTTTTTTTTT
>VWZN01014775.1:2448-21541 GCA_013396955.1 Regulus satrapa
TTTTTTAGTGGTACAACCACCGAGGAGGTTTAGTAAAATGAGGATTGCATAGTGGCATAAGGGGGAATGAGATTTAGTAAAGTATATGGAAATTTGGTCTTTAGGCTGATATTCATGAGGAGGTGTTTTTATAATTAATTCCAGGTGTGCAAGTGGGTTTTGCAGGTCTGAACTTGTCCCTTGTATTCTCAGTGCTTTGCATGGGGGAAAGGCTGTATGTTAGCAGTATCCAGTGCCTGATTCCTGGGATACTTCGGTTCACCCCAAAGACAATTTTTGGATGGTTCTCAAAATAAGTAATTTTAAAATTCTATACATTAAAAGGTTATTCAAATCCAACATACTGTTTCTTTAAACATCTTCAGAGGAGTGATCCCATTTCCTTCAGTTCAATAAGGAAATTGCTTCAACATGGTAACAAATTCACATAATTCCTTAGTTAATACTATATATTTGACTTTATTTCTCATATAGTAGTAATTAGTTATTGTAATATTATTTGATTCCTTATATATCTATCCATTGTCAGATACCCATCATTTGAGCCACAAATACTGCATCTGCTCAGGAAACTGTTGTAGTAATTTATCATACTTTTTGTAAAAAAAAATTTTCATGAGATTTGCAAACACTTTCCTTTTAGAGAGTACAGGATGAAATGAACCCAGAGCTCAGCAAATATAAGGCTCTATTTTTTCTTTTCTGAAAATTTCAATGGCTTGAAGTGCAGTTGCTTTCTATTTGTTTATCTGAAAGCTGTTTATCTGTCTGTCTGGTTGCCATTGAGAACTTGGTTTTCTGCTGTCTTCACAAAAGTGTTTTTTTGCTGACTCACTGAACCCTGTATCAGCTCTCCAGCCCATCTCTGTGATGAGTTGTGAAACAAGCCATAACCAAAATACAGTCTCCTGGCTGTGGCCTAAAGCTCAGTAAAGCCTTTGTCATGCTTATAAAATGAGTAAATTTCCATATGAATACATTTAGAAGCTGGAGTGCATGGATACTTGTGGTGAGTGTGTGTATAAAACTGTGTAATGTGTTAACAAGAAGAAGCAGGAAGGGGTCTTGCAGTCTTAAACAATCATTATTGCATATTATAATACTTTTCTGGGATTTTAGGAAAAACTACTCAACACAGGCTAAGCAGAAGCAATTACATACTTTGTAACTTGCTTTTAATCACACTCTTACAAAGAATGCAAAATACCAGGACTACATCCATGATTCTTAACTATAGTTTATCAAAAACTGCGTGCAAAGTAAAATCACTGTCTTCTAACACTCAGATGTGCCCTCCTAAGAATGTGTAAAAACCCATCAGATATAATAATAAAGGTAAATGCAAATTGTTAGAGTGATGTTCTTGAGAGGACAAGACTAAAGCCCAAGTATGATATTGACTATGGTTAGTATTGTTGGAGGAAAAAAAAAAAAAAAAAAGAAGGTTTCCTGAGAGTATATTTAATTTAAAAAATAATTTGTTTTAAAGAATCAATAAATAGAATTGTAGGATGTGATCCACTACCCTCTAAGCACTAATCTGAAAATAACCCGTAATTTTAAATGAAAACAAAACAAAATTACCATAATAAATAGTATTGGCTTTTTACATATTTATTTGCATTTTCATCCTTTTCTGGAAAACATTCTGTCCTATGAATACAACTTGCAAACAAAACAGAATCTGTGGTGAAATCAACAATATTATGCTAAAATTTCCATTTCAAACACATATTTCCCAGAGAAACTCAAGGTAAGTATAACAGATATTAATTACAGAGGAAGATGCATTTGCAGCAACATAACATCTCTCTAGTGTCACTTCAGAATGAAATCTTGATATTGAGGAGTCAACTGGTAAGGAATGGTTCCTGCTGAAATCTGACCAAGCATTGTGGCATGAAATTAATCCCTTTCAAGGTATTAGTCCCAAAAGATCAAGACTTGAAAACAGATTCAATAGATTCAAATAGATTGGTGAAGTCATCACTGTTTCCTCAAAAATGTTCTTATTGTCTATATGCATTATTTCAACAATTCTTCTGTCCTAGGTAGTATTTTTAATAGATGCTTAGATAGATGCTTAAAGCAATTAATTTAAATTTTTAAGGTCAATCTGGTTTTTGCTATTCTATTTTTTTTCTAAGGATTAATGTTTCTACTTAAAACAGTGGCTATTTTTGCTATTTACATCTTTCTGCCAAGCACTGATGTTAGTTATGCTTACTGAGTGTGATCACTGGCATTTGTTTTTCCTGGCTCTTCTTGAAGTTCAGGGCTCCTGCTGTATGTTTTACACATCTCAGGGCTGGCAACTAGACACATACAGAAATTCTTTAATTTGTAAGAAAAGCATCATTCAGTAAAATAGGAAAGCTGGAGGCCTTTTTTTTACTATAGTATCCATTCATAAATCTCTTTTTCCTGAGTACCTCCACTGCCATGTAACATTTGAGTGCAGCAGCTTGCACTCTTTAGGCACAGATGAACTTGCTGTGTTTGTCTCCAGCACTCCATAGCAAATATATTCTCCCTAGCTTTGTACCTTCTCTACTCTTGGCATACCAGTCTGTATTTCTGTGTGTAAGTACACACACAGTCTCACATACCATGAAAAGCATTCCTATATACTGTGTTTGTGAAGATGTGTTCTTTGCTTTCTCCTAGGCTTAGTGCCTCTCTCTTCAATAGATGCAAATACAGCAGTTTTACAGAGACCTTTAATGTGCCCATCTTTGTGCACTTACCTAGGAGAGGTTACATTTTCTCCCATGCTTCAGGTCAAATGTGGATCCCTGGTTCATCATGAAAAACTTTGCTAATAAAAATATATTTTAAAAAAAAATAGATGTAAAAAATAATATTATCCCATGGTGGTGGCAGCATTAGTAGGCAAAATCACTAGGAAATGGGTGAAGTGCTCTCAGGGAAGAAAGTGATGTTGTGTCATTAGCAAAATTATAACACAGCTAACATCTGCTTCAACAAGTCCTTCTGTTAGTTTGCTTGAGTTATCAAACCCAAACTTTTTCAGTTACTGGCCATGACCATTTTCACTGATCGTTTTTATAATATTAACATATAATATTAACATTTTATCCTGTTTAAAATAATTTCTAACAAGTGGAAAAATAAGATTTAAAGGCAATTGTGAGTTGTCAGATCTAGTAATCAAATATTTTAGTTCTTTCTTTGTATCTATCTCTGTACATGGTGGCATATCTTTAAATTCACTTGAAACATCAAGGTGCTCTTCAACAATTAGGAACTGTGGAAATGTTAATCCTGTTCACTCTCCATGTAAATTTCTGAAAGCTAAGAACATAGTGATTTTGTCTTCAGGTTAATAGAAAGATAATTGACAGTTGCTATAATTAAAACTGATTGAAGGAGAACATTATCCAGTCTCAAAAAATGAAAGCAAAATGTAGCTGTATAGACAAAGTATGAAACACTGTACCTTGACCTATCCTTTAAATACACATATAAATGTAAATGTGAACATATATATTTGTATTTATATGTGTATATGATTTAGCCATAAATCAAAGTATGTGTTACTTATGAAGTAAGGGTTGAGAAAGAGAATCTCTAAAATCTGTTATTCACATAGATCATAGTATCCTATTGATCTGATAGCTGACTGAGGTGACTAAAATTAGCTGAGATTAACTGCTCTACCTCAAGGGGTTGCTGATTTTGATCTTAATTTATTGTACTTCACATAGAAAATGTTCTAACAAGCCAGGTATTATAAGACAACAGCACCCAGAGGTCACTAAGCTATTTATCTAGTTTGATATTGGACTTGTAACAGTACAGAATCATTTGGCATGAGTTGTGACTTTTCAAATAATAGAAGCAAGTGACTCTTAAAAGAAAATTAGTGAAGGGATTGGATGTGACTATAAGGTACTGGAAGAACAGTCGAACACTTTAGTTTTGCTCTTAATAAGATTTATTAAGTGCTCATTTAACTAAATGAATTTTATATATTTGCATTTTTACTGGGCAAGATGACATTGAAAGAAAATTCCTATGTAACCTACAACTACTCTATTGAATTATCTACTTCTTACATCTATTGTGTTCAACCCATTTTATTCCAGAAGCAACTTGTCAACATTTCTCTCTCAGTATGGGTAAGTCTTAAAGTCTTGAGAAGTGTAATATTTATATGTAAGTGTTGAATGCCTTGTTCAAGGTAGAAATACACCCTTATATGCAATCTCGCTTTCACAGTTTTTGGGGTTTTTTTTCCATGTGCAGCCCCATAGAATGGCTTTTTACAAGCATTAGAGAGCACACATCCAACATCAAATTTTTAAGATGTCAAAGAGATTGTATTTTTCATTCGCCCATGAGTGTTTTGATGGTATCTCTGTGCACTTTCTCAGATGAGCTATTTCAGGCTCTACTCATCTCTATTTATAAGGCACCTCACACAGTTCTCATTTGATTAATTTGTACTCAGTGAATTGGTACTTGGAAACAGCAATATATCCCTCCTCTATCTCCACAAGTTTGCAGTGTGACAGATGAAGGAAGAAAGGATGAGCCAGCATGGCAAGAGAACTTTTTTTGTACATAAGCCTCGTCTCACTCCTGTGACCCAGCTTGTCCCACCACTCAGTAGATAAAGCACCCCTGTGATGCCATCTGAGCTGCCTTTACAATTCAGGTTCAGAGTCCAACCCTCTGATCTGGTTAGTCCTTGCCCAGGTCTCATGAATGCAGCTGTTCCATCATGCATGTCGTGCAGTGCCTCTGCACAGACTGTGTCTCCTTTCTGGAATGGCCTCATCCTGTGAGATTTTCTTCAAGGGCTTTTCAAAGAGGAGAAACTCATGAAAGCAGGATTTTAGAGAGAGTCCCAGGTGCAGTGGCAGATGCTAGGCCAGCTGCAGCTCCTGCCCTGTCCTTCCCTCCATCTGGAGCACGTCTATTTTTAGAAGGTCATACTTCGCCCCTTTCCCTTCAATCATACATAGCTATCATTATGCAATTCAGCTTAGAAACACAGTATAAGCTCTCAGGATAATCCACTGAAGATGTAGTGTACACCCTGAACTCCTTCAGTGTCATAGGCAGGAACTATTTTCTTTGTTAATGGTTTCAAAAGACTTCCAGATTCCTGTGAAAGCTTGTTGTGAGCTGTACTCTTCTACTGCTCCTATTGTAGAGCATGCCGTATTTACACCAGCCAACCTTCCGAGTCAATGGGAAAAAAAAGACTTAATTGGGCTTGTCATTACATCTAAGAAATGCCTATTTCTTTCCACAGACTTAATGGAAATTGCAAAAACAGCTCTGATGTAGGCATCTTTCCATAATTATTATGATACCTAGAGGTCGAAGGAAATTTACCTAATATTTTAAACAAATGTAGACATCTGCTATTTCTATGTGCAAAATCAGAATCAACATCTGAAATTTCTGTGTGCCAAAGTAAGTCTTGTTTTCACAGAGAAAAGCACTTAAGCCCTTTATAGTAAAAAACATTCTATTCCAAAGCACCTGATAAAGTTTTTCTGTATAATTTCTGGAAAAAAAGGCAATTCTATCCCTGCTTTTAGCAAAGATCTGTAATTTGGGTATTCCCATGAAAGAGTGAAAAGAATGCATATTAGGTATTCTGACAAATTACAGAAGATACTAATTTTGCTGATTAAACCTACAGTTTCATCAAGAAAAAATGAAAGCTAAAAGCATTCTTATCTGCATATTTGTGGATTTAATAATGTGTGAACTTCTTTCTTTTTCTGATTGTTCATCAAAGGATGAATTTTTCAAATTCATTATTCTGCAACGGTTGTTGTCTCTGTCAGGAAAAAGAAGAATGACTCAGAGAAGTCAGAATAACATCAAAGTCTAATCCTGGAAAATGAAGAGGAACTTGAGAAGCACTTCACCTTTAAGCTGTTCACAAATGATAGGTGACTTGCATGATGAATGCATTTAGAATAATCTAATATTTATGAAGATTTGTGAATTACAATTTTATTTTTCACACATTTTCAGACTAAAATATTGATACACAGAGTTTTCACTGGAACTATCCCTACATGGTTCAAGCTTTAAAACATTTATTTCTTCTGAATGGTTCCATGTCATTTATGTTGTCAGTAAAGGCTTTACTAATTATTTTTCCTGCTGAAGAGTGAATACGTTTATGTCTTTGCATATGGAACCATCAATAGTCCTTTGGCATTAAGCTCTTCAGTGCAGTATCTGTTAATTAGGGTCAAGTTGAGCTCTGGTATGTGATCCTAGACCCAGCAGGACAAAGAGGTTCCTGCAAAGTGAGCAGGGCTTGCCATGCATCTCTGCAGAGCAATTTCCAATGTTCTGCTCTCTTAGCAGAGGAAATAGAAGCACTTACGTCCTGGAGTCTTCCTGACTTTTAGATGAATTCTCTACACCTAATAGGATACAAAGTCCAGATAAAATGTTCTTAGTGGTTGAAACTTCCATTACTGTTCTTGTTTGCTGATAGTCTGTGGAGAGATGAATTGTTACTTTTTCCCTCAGCTTGTCAAATAAACCAATGTCCTGTTTTCAGGAAACTTGTGGGAATGCAATTTCTCCACCATCTGTTTCGCTGTCAGATTTAGACTTGGAAACCAGTAAATGCCCCAGGATAGGAGGAAGACTGGGTGGGTTTTTTTGGTTTTGTTTGTTTGTTTGTTTGTTTGTGGTTTTTTTTTGTTTTGTTTTGTTTTGTTTTTCTTTTTTTTTGTGAGAGATTAAGGATTTGGAAACTGTGTACCTACTTCTTTCTATGCATAACAATTGCATATAAATGAAGATATATAACCATATACTTTACATAAAATGCATGGGTGGCCTCAGAAGCCACACTCTTTAGGTTGTCAAGCTAAAACTGCAAGCTGAGAAGGAGTGCAGGCATCAAATCCAAGGGTTTGTGTGAAATTCTCTGTCTCTTCAGAACATAAGGACCTGATCCAGTGACTGCAGACCTGAACCCAACCACAGCTGAAGTTGTGCAGCATTTCCTGAGAGGGCTGGGCAAGACTTCTCTCTCATGCTGCAGCAATGACGCCTCATGCCATTTTATACCAATAGGCTAAGGCTTGAGGTCTGGGTCTGTCTCACAGATGGAGCTCAAATCTGTCACTTTTCTTCTGTGGGTAGCTGAGAAATGCCAAAGATTAAGCTGCATTTGTGTGGGCAGACAGGGCAGAATGCGGGAGATACATCAGCACTCCTGTGGTGTTCCTTCTGTGGTGGTGAGGTTTTGGAAATGAAACATTTCTGGTGCTGGAAAGCATGCTGACAGCCTGCAGCACAGTTCTGCACCCAAAGAGTAGACCTACAATCTGTTTTATCTCTCCTGGAAATATCTGCTTTTGAGAGCTTTGGGAGCTCCATATTAGAGAGTATTTGCTTTCCAAAATTAACTGAGGCATATGGGAAATCAAAAAACACTTTTGAAGTAACTCGCCTTGTTCCCCCCAAACTGTCCGGCTAGCTATGATGGGTGGGAGGAAAAAGGGGAATCTTTCACGAACCTAGATAAAAGACCAAAGGGATCACTTTCCCTCCGGGATAAGTAGATGTTTATTCCAGGCTGGAATCCGGGAGGGAAAGGACACCAGGGAAGTTTTTCCCGGGACTTTCAAACCTCGGGAGAGGGGCGGGGGGACACAGAACAACAACCAATCCAGGCCAAGGAGGGGCGGGGAAGGGAAAGGCATGTCACATTTTCAGGGAGGGTTTACAGAATATTCCAGGATCATTTGACATATGTGCACCACTACACACTTTGAAGGATGCGTAGTTTAAGACCACTTGAAGGTGAGGTGTTTATCATGGTTGGTATCCTTCTGTCCTGATATCTGTTTGACCAGGAAGGGTTTCAAGATGAAGCTGCTGAAAAATACAATCTCTCCCCAACCAAACCAAGTACAGTCAACTAACACATGACTGCATGCCTCCTCTCATAGCCTCTTAGAATCACAGAATCACTTTAGTTGCAAAAGACCTCTGAGATCATCAAGTCCAACCACTAATCCAGCACAGTCAAGTCAACCACCAAATCATGTCCCTGCACGTCACATCTTCACATCTGTTAGAGATATTCAGGGATGGCTTCTCGAGAACTTTCCTGGGCAGCTCTTGTGCTTTCTGGAGAAGGGTGATCTTCTAAGACACAGACACTCCTGCTCTCTGGTTCTGACAGTGCCCTGCTGTGAGGTTCAGCTCTGTCACCCCCTCTTATCACTGCCTGCTTGAGCAAAGTTGCTGTTTTAGTCCTTCTCAGGCTAGGTGTTAGGATTTGGGGACTATGTCCCTGTGGGCTAGAATGGCTTGTCTACAGCCACCTAGTACCCAAATAAGTTTCTTTAAATTACTTGATGCAAGAAATTTCCTTCATGACAAAACCATCAGTTTGTTGAAAGCTTCCTGTTGTCATCTGCCCTTTGGCAGACTACTGTGCCAAATATTAGATATTATATTTTAAATAAAATAATATATACAACATATTTTAATTAATATGATACATATTATTAAATATAATTAATAATGTTGATAACATCAAATATAATATAGCAAATAAAAGGTGGTTTTTCATAGTTTCTTCTTAGACCTAGTATCAGCAGAATTAATTTTTTTTGAAAAGTCATTGTCTTGGAAAATTGAATAATTTTCAAGTAAAAATATACAAAAATGGCAGTGTTATTTTTCCTCTGTGCAATCACATTGGTTCACTTGCTTAAAGTGCTTTAAATATTTTTCAGTGTGTCTTAAGAGTGCATTAAATGTTACAGTCCACTGGAGGTAAAGAATAATCTTTGTGGGTCCTTCCCCTAAATTTGAGGATCTTTTTTTCACAGTTCCTAACTGATTTGCATTTAGTTTTAGTTCCTTTAAAATGTCATTCTGATGCCTCTAAAAAAAATCTCCTCTAGACCTTGAAAGCTTTCAGAAGACAGAATTTCTGAGGTCTGCATAAGGGTGCTGACAACACTTGTTGATACTCCACAGTTGGTTCAACTTTCTTGAAAGCCCTAAAATTTCTTATCTAAGTGAAGGGTTTGTGCAATCTGAAAAACACCACAATGTTTTTCTTTCTTTCTTTCCTTTTGCTCTTTGATTCTTGATTTACTAAGGAGTTAGCAACATTTCTTCTGCTGTTTTCAATTTAGCTAGAGGGATTAAATCCTGCTAATACTTCCTGCTAATATTTTCTCATAAGAAGAGTGAAGTCTCCTTTAGGAGATTTCACCTCTGACACTGCATCTCAACTCATAGGATTTTGAGCCAGCTCAAGAGATGCACCTGCCTAAAACTTGTGATGTCAGGAGCACAGCATATTATATGGTGGATGTAGAAAATAACAGAGATGCAGAAAAATTGAAAAACAATCCAAAAAACCCTTCTCCCCTCCTCCAAAATATCCCATCGGGCAAAATGTTTACAGAAAAAAATATATATTAAACCATAGGAAAGAGCTATGTGTACATACACGTAGCTAGGTTCTAGAAAGGTTCACCAGAAGGAAGGACTTTTTCTTTGAATTTGATGATTTAGGTTTTTTTAATGTTTTGTTGTTTGTTTGTTTATTTGTTATTAATGTGATTCCTCTTTATCAGTAAAGTTTGTTATAAAGATCCCTTCAGGTCTAACAGGGTATTCAAGTGTTATGATTACTAAAAGATGCCAGAAATCTTAATTTTCAGTAGTAAGCTTAACTATAGGTATAAAACACGCATGGTAATAAGGAGACATATGCAGTGCTGCATCCTATTTTGTTAAATACAATAGTAAGTTCTGATGTATTACGGGTAGATAAAGATTGTTCAGAACCCATGCTTGATCCATGCTTTGCTTAAAAAATATTATTTCTAGGACTGAAAAATTTATGGATCTTAGAGACAAATAAGAGCTTTCCTGGGGTCTCCAATTTCTTGCACAACTTTATTGGTTTTCAGGCAAATTCAAGCTTCCGCTTGGTGGAGTGTGAGACCTGGTTTCAGAAGGCCAAGGTCAGACTCCCATTCCTCTGTCAAATGCCAGAGGGAAGTTGCAGCCCAGTGAGTGGGGCATTGGTGCACATTCCTTCCACACCTTCTGCCCTGGGGTATGGGATGCTTCCCTGAACCTCTTTCTTCACCCAGTGTCCCATGACCCTGCACAAGCAGAAGTGTGCTCTGCACCAACTGCTCTGACATTTTGCTGAGAAGAGGAAGGGGAGGTAGAAAACACCCTACTGCACAGCAGAGTCCAGGTCAGAAAGCCCAAACAGAAATACAGCTGGGCAAGTTGGTCAGAGGTTGGTCAAACAGGAACAGAGTGGTTATGTGTAGTTCACTGACTGTAGTTGACTGTAGTGGACTGACATAGAAATCTGGGGTAATTGAGGAGAAAATGGTGCTAAGAGCCTCTTGGTTTGGTTTGCTGTGGCATAGGCTTTCATAGGCACTGACGTATCAGTGAGGAGCTCGCAATGCCGTTTGATCTTTATGCATAAAAAATATCTTTTTGTTAGAAGACCTTTTTTTTTCTGTGTTTGAGTCAGGCAGGAGGACAAACAGAACTTGAGGTCAGAGTGTTAATTCTGACACAATTCCAGTGGCCTAATGATAGTTTGTTGTCCCCACTGTCAGCAGAAGTTCTTTGAAGAAAAGCCTTGAAGAAAGCAATAAAACAGCTGCAATTTCACTGTCTTCATTTGTGTACATATTTTACTTTGTGCTTGGAGACACAGCTGTCTTAAAAAAAAAAATTGGTGGCTACTGTATCAAGTGATAATAAGCAGGATGAAGGAAGGAGACGGAAGACACTTATCATCCATTCCAATGACAAGAGCTAAAACAGAAACACTTGAAGGCGCCTGGTGCTCCCAGAAAAAAGAAATATTGATGGGCCATCCACCTGTTACAACACAATGACAGAAGTTTGATACTGCCTAATCCTTTAAGCGCTCTTTCCAAACAATCTTATAATTAATTAATTAATTAATTAATTAATTAATTCATGTGTCTCTCTTGGTCAAGATTATGCCTTTAATGTATCTAAAATGAGTAGAGGGTTTTCATCTCTCCATATTTACAGAAATCTCACTTGCTCATAGAAGCAACTCTTCCTGTCTGTGCAAGTTCCAACTCTTGTTCATAAGAAATACAAGTAGAGTAAGGACTCTTATGCCAAAATCTTAGGAATAAAGTATAAGGAAGATATTATCTTCCTCTCAAAGAGAATTTCTAGGAAGATAATGAGAATTATCTATTTTAATTCAGCTTTTCTTTAAATTAAATTCTAAATTTCTGATTGTTCTTGAATGCTAAGACCTCTTTGCTGTCTGTATGTTGAGCTGAGGGAGATGATGTGAGAGCATAAAGGGCACAGAAAGAAGAGGGTCTAAATTGCTTTGCATCATTTAGGGACTCTATACCCCTAAACTGCACTGTAAACCAGAGGAGATATCTCATATTCTTCCTATCTGATTTATTGGCCTGTGCAGCAAAGAATATAAAATGTTCCTGTGCATTTCTGTGGAAAAGTATCCCACATTCTAGAAAGTGATTCTCTGGACAGATGGATTTTTAAGGCTCCAGATTAATAGTGCAAGATTGCTCAATTACACTCACCATCATGCTAACTTTTATAAAAGAGAAAGCATCACCTAAAATGTACTTTGGTTTCATTTTAATATTTTCCCATGTTAATTTCAATATATAGACTAATTTATGCTCATTTTACCACTCAGGGGCCATCTGCTTTTAATTTAATCCTAGAAATTAGACACAAAAGCTAAATTAGACACAGTTGGTAAAGTAGTTCTTGGTTAATTGTTAAGCAGGCATGAATGCCCAGAAGTGAGAGTATTTCAGTATAATAGTTGTCTAAGCTCTGAAAACCCAACTTAATTCTTAACTAAATGCAACTTTTTTCTCACAAAGGATCAGAACATGCAGAAAGAAATCAGGATTAAATACATAGCAGGCTTATACTCTAAACATAGGTGTTTTCATTTAAATTGAAAATTATGGACTTAATTGGAAAATAACTAAATCCAATGAGAACTACATTCTGAAGTCTCTCATCCCTCTTTAATTTTGAAATTGGAAATATCATAATTTAAATTAATTTGGTATTACTTTACTTGCAAGGGGAATTTGAGTATTCAACATTAATTGAGATGCACGCCTAAGTGCATAACAAGGTGAAAATTCTTTAGGAAATTTTAATATACTGAAGGACTGTGTGTGTGTAATAAAGTAATTTTGACCCTTTCTCATCTATTATTAGAAAAATAGTTTCATAAACTTTGACCAGTAAAAATAACTTATGTCAAGAAAAGTAGTAAAACTTAAGACTTTTGGGGGGAGAAATAGAGATGGACATATACTATGTGGTTGTTTTAAGTGGAGCAAACAATATTTATATAAATTTAAATAAGGCAGCAAATGGAAATGATACATTTAGCTTGAAGAATAACTATTTCTGTATTGACTTTAATAATATATTGAAAATTAAGTATATGTTACCTACTGAAATATTTTACTTAATCTCCTGAGTTCTAAATTTTTTCTACGTTAAATTTTCTGATGCAACTAAGAAATACAGTAAGCTTTGTTTTTACCAAAGGAGCAACTGTAGCATGTTGATGACTTTTGCAAAGTTTTCCTGAAGCCCTTAGCTATTTTTGATTCACCGTAAGTTGGTTTCCCTAGAGCAGCATTAAGGAAAAAATCCTGTGAAGTAAATGTGACATCTCTCAAAATACAGAATTGTCTGCAAATGACAGATTTTTTTTCACACTGCTTTAAAATAGTTTTTTCAAGGTGAAAATTTAACTTTTGTACTTCTCAATTCTTTAAGGAAAAATGTAGCATGCTGTTTAAGTGGTACATACATAAACCTTAACATTAGCTAAAGTCCTTCCAGAGCTATTACTACTTTGGATGGGGGAAAAAAAAAGGAAAAAAAAAATCATGCCAACACAACCGTGAAGGAAATACTTCAAAGCTATTGTACATTTACAAATAATCTTCACCAGATGGCACAAGGAAACAAATTTAAGTCAACCTTGGCATGGACTGTTTTGTGATCAAAGGGAATGGGGCTAGGGAGAAACAAAAGGAAAATCTGAGGTACAGGGTGTTCAGAGCACATAGGTATAGGAAATAAATATCATGCCAAAAAGTTGATGAAGAACGACATCATAAACCATTTATTCATTTGTGAAAGGAGAAGAAAATCCTCAGAAATCTTTTCTGATTGGTGATGGTTTTGAGAGAGACTTTCAGGTAATATCTATTTGTTAGATTTTTATACACCAATCCACATGTAACAAAAAGAGTCCAGATTTCACTAGGAGAAATGGAATCAGCCATCTGGAGCTAAAATATTAACATTGGATATCATAGAAAACAATAAAATACATAAAATAATTCTTTTGGCAGTTCTTGCAGCTGCACTTTAAATATAAAGCAAAATAACCTTTGCCCTTAAATTATGCTTAAAACACTGGATTCTTAGAGATCCCACGTTTGTCCAGGGATTCTCAACATCCTGGGTTTCATTTCTCTGTTTGAATAATTCAGAGACAGTTGGTTGTATAATGCAATGAAATTAGGATGGTCTCTGATTCTACCTATATCAGAATAATTATTATTCATTTAGGTCTTTCATTCATTATCACTGTGCTTATAGTTTTCCGCTACAGTAAAACAATTGATGGATAAAATCCTTCATGTTTGTGGATTGAATAAATTTTGCAGCTGTTCTTATCAAGCAATAAGGACATAATAAAATTTTTTCTACATCTCAGTCTCCATCAGTGAAAAACAGATTTTCTTTTTTTACTTCTCTTACATAACAAGCTCCTGCTGGTACATGGAATGAGAGGAAAGGGATTTGAAGCATCAGTGAATTGCATGGAGAATTATTTAAAAACAAATAAAGAGTAGATACATGCACACACAGACATACACAATTTGTTCTGGAGATTTTCCTGGGTTGCTAATTAGTCTTCAAATGTCATGACTCACGCTGTTTTCATGGATGTGTCAAACTATCAGCTGGATGTGGCTGGAGCAGCGTTTGCAACTTCAAGTGTATTGTTCCCCTCTGATTGCCCTAATTACGTAAGGAAAAGGGTCAGCCTGTAGTAACTTCATTTGAGCTTCATTCCTCATGTGGTGCCATCTCCCCCACGCAAACAGGGGATGGTGTCCAGCTGCATCAGGGGATCTCAACCCGGCTCCCTGCTGCCAGCCAGACGGAAAAGGCACTTCTGCAGTGCTGCCAGCTGGACTTATTTCAACCCCATGCTTCTTTCCAAACTTAAGAATACTCATTTCAAGATAGTCTTTCATAAACTATTTTGGGTTCTGCTATTTTCTGATCAAAGCACAGTCAGTAGCACTGTGAGCCCTCCCCGAAAATCCCACATTTTACCTTATTTACACGGTACTGCCCTGGTACCAGTAAAAGCCTATAGGGCTACTTGTGGAGTTAAGGCAATGCTCAGACTCTTAGATACCACCAGTTAAATGCAAGATAGTATGACCTAGAATTTGATCAGTAAAAATACCTGGTTTGAGGTGTTGTTTTAAAAAGTGTTACATAGACTTACCTTAGAAGAAGGTTGAGGAAAGAAACAGTTGCTTCTTTAGCTGAAATTTGGAATTACAAATGTATATGGTTAGCAGGTACAAAATGTACTTGTCAAAACCAATCAACCATAAATCTGAATTTGTAGGTATTTCTCTTGTCCCTGGATGCATGGCACAGACTATTCCACTCCATCTGGCAGCTGAAAAACAAACAGTTTAGATCATTCATTTGTTGGAAACCAGCTGAGTATTGTAATTAGTCTTACTTGGCACTCAGAATATTGCACGTATTTTATCAGTTTTAGTTTAGTGAATAGAATTTCCTTGGCAATTTTAAACTGCCTTAATCACAGAGCACATACACAGACACACGCACATATGCATACACACAGTTTATTCCTATACAGTCAAGATGAATGACTTTGGGATTGTTTGTACCATTCATATTTCAGAAATGCTAACTTTTGGCAGAAGTCTCATGCAAATATTACCACTTGGTTTGTAGGAAAAAGAAAGAATGAAATGGGAGCAGAAATCCTTCCTGGTTTTCTTCCTGTGTTAGAGCTGATAAGTCAGCATAGAAATTGATCTTTCTCTAACAAGTCTCTTTGTCATAGTTCTGGTGGCTCAATATATGTTGGAAATCTTTAGAGACTGAAAGTAGTTCTCTGTAACACAGGGGAATTTCTTTTTTGGACAATTTGGAGCTACCATTTCCATCTTGTCTTTATCTGGCTGCCCTACTGGAGAAAATGTCTGAGCAGTACAAAGGAATATAGTGGATGTACAGAGAGCATACCTAAAGTATTCTTAAATTATGTGTGTCTGTAGTGGTTCCAACATGTTTTCAGAAAACACTGTACATGATAGAGGACAATGACCAGAGGCTACCACTGTTTCAAAAACTGCAAATGAAGACAGGGATGTATTACTTCATAAATTTGAAGTAATGAAAAAAAAAAAAAAGGCAAAGAATAAAATGTACAGTCAGTAACATAACTACCTGGAAATAAACCCAAAAAATGACTATATTATTTTAGTATTCATGCATTTAACTTTTCTAAGATTTCTTATGGTTTAGTAGAGAGAAACTGAGATACACCAGTATGTGTGTAATAAGAGTGGTATAATAATACTTAGCAGTACTGGAGAAATTATGAAATAGTTCTCCAGTAATTTGAAAGCTCCTCAAGCCAAAGTCACAACGTTTCAGATTTTTTTTATTGATATTTTTTTTGAGAAATGGAGCAGTTACTTCACTGTTTTGAGGACAGCATGGACTGATGCAATTGCCATCATCTGCTGACTGTGAGTCTCTTAGCAATTCTGAAACTGTAATCCCCAAAATAAATTAAGAACATTAACTGCATACAAGAGGACAAGTCTGTTCTTAACAATATGAACCATCAAGCACAATTTAGAGATTGGATTTAAAATTATCCTGCATAAATCTGAATTTATCTGTCCTCTCTTTTAACAACAGATGGTTCAGAGTCCCCATTTCTTATTCATGGGCTTCTTCACTCTCCCAGTCTCACCCCATTTCCTCAATTCAGGAACTTTGTTTCTAAGGATTATCAATAAACTGGAAAAATACATTCATGGCTGGGGGAGATGATCATTAAGGGGAAGAAAAGGAGAATTTGGGTGGCAAGTCCTTTGACTGGAACTCTGTGAGAAATTTTCAGCTATCTGGCTATAAACCACATAAGGTATTTCCAGAAAGGACTGTACAATTTGCATTAATGTTATATGCTTAAGGGACCTATTGCCATTCTGGACTGCATCTAACTGAAGACATAAAGTATCTGTAATGACTTTTGCATATCACCAAAGTATGAAGACATAAAGTTTTCACATAGATTTTTACCTATATGTCTGCAAGATATTTTAACTGGAAACTAAATGTTATTCTGAACAGCCAGTAGTCTCAACTCTAGCTCATAAACCTGAAATATTTTCAATGTCTGTATAGTAACAGGCCTTAGTCAGAGCTCTGTGGTCCTGAAAGAGGCATCATTTATAATTAGAGCTTTTAGTCTTCCCTGATATTATTAAAATACAGATTATTTTTGCACGTCTCCAAGTGAGTTTTTCAGGTAGATATCAAAGATCTTCCTTTTATGGAAAATGCCTAAGGTATGGAGAAATCAGGAGGTGTGGTTTTTTCAACTTCTGCCACAGTCCTTCTAAGTGACATTCAAATGTCTGCGAAGAAACTGAACAAATGCCTGATGACTTTCTTCATGAAGATTAGTTAAAATTTCCACATATTACTGTCACTGATGCAGATTTAAAAGGTTAAACATTTATTATATGCGACTGCAGTCTTTGTAACCACAGTTACAGATAGGGAATCATCAATGGCCCAGATGGGACTGTGGTGTCCTGTGAGACTTTACAGGAAACTTGAATCACAGCAGTTGGCACAAATATTTAGAAGTCAGGCAAGTGCTGAAAATGACAGCTCTCCTCTGAAGGGGATCTGTAGAGCAAGAAGGTTTAGTGCAAAGACAGGTGTGATTTAATTTGGCTGAGCACCAGCACATTACCTCATAGCTCAGCCAGTAGCTCAGCTTTAACAAGCAGGGGGCCTCTGTTCCCAAACTGGCAACTCAGGCTGATCTTACTGCATAGTCAGCTCAGGATAGGGCTGTCATATCAAAACCCCTGCTCCCTTCACTTCTCAGCTCCTATATGCAGAAATACACATTCACTAAGTAGGCCAAGGCATTACACATTTTCCCTATCCTTAACCCTAGATGTTTTTAGAATACACCTTTTTTCTGTATGTAAGTATTTCTTGGGGTTTTTTTGTATATACTACCCCAAGCTAAACAAGCAGTTACACAATCTGTTGGGAGGGAACGAAAAAAAAAAAAAAAAGCAATCTAATATGAATTTATTTATTACTCTCTTACAGTTCATTTCCAGAGTATGAGAGCATAAAAGTGATGTAAAAGGACACTTCTCAAATTACCCTGAGAGGATTTTGTTAACAGCAACCAACCAAACTGAAGAGATAAAAACAAATACTCAGTGATGTCTGCCTGATGATATTCTGCTTCTACTAGCAAGTGAAATGAGAGGTGGAAGGAATTAACCTAGAAGAGGAGGGATGACAGCAGATGAGAAATGAAGCAAAGCTACAAGTACTCAGGCTTAGCTAGCAGCATACTTTGGCTGAGAATTAAAAAGGGATATGGGCATTTCAGAAAGCTTGGCAATATAAAATCTGAAGCTTTGTCACCCATCTCTTTAGGGAGTGGGGTTCAAAATGTAGGAGTAAGTGCTCAGATATCTTACATGCTAGATAAGAAAAATTAAATGCCTGGATTGTGATACCCAAGAGGAAGCCCCAGGTATGTATAAAATCCTGTCTCAATGTAGACCAAGATACTTGTGTAAGATTCAGTATCTCTGTGAAGCTGGAAGTAAGAAATAGGCTTAGGAAGCCAGAGCCTATTTCTGTTAAACTGTCTGTGATAATGGAGGGATTTTGTCTATGTTTCCACTACTTAGTAAAACAGCCAAGAACAGTAATTTGACCAGAAGAGCATGAAGTGTGTAACAACATGGGGTTTTTTTGGTTTTTTTTGTTTTTTTTTTTTTTTTTTTAATAATAAAAAAAAAAAAAAAAAAAAAAAAAATCTGTTCTAACTATTGGAAAGCACATCTAGATATTTTAGACTTGAGGAACCTTGGCTTGGTCAAAAGGTGACAGGGAACAGGCTAGCACATAAAGGATATAGATAATTGAGGCCAAATGCATGCCAGACCTATTCAATTTGTGATTGTTAATACATCTAAAATATTTGGAAAGGGAAAAGGATATTTGGTTTCGGGAAATACTCAGCAAGCAGGGATTTAAATTCTGTTCAACACTCCACAAGGGGGCATTAGATAAAAGACAGTCAGGCTTTCTTGTGTTTGGTGCTTGATGCTGCATCCAAAGCAATGTAAAATATAGGGTTACACAGAGTGAAAAGGAGATCAGGGGAAAGAAAATTTTCCAGCTAGAACACCCAACTGAAAGGTTACTACCCCACTCTAAACACTTAATTTTAACTTAACTAAGCACCTAATTTTATTTTTTTTTTTTTTTTCAAATTTAGATATTTCCTGGTGAAAAACATTGTAGAATTTAGGGTTTCTGGAACTAGGACCTAATATTTCCCCATGGCTCCAGATACATTTCAATTAATTCTTGCATGTCTAACTTTATAAAAGGATCCTACCCCTGGAATATACCATACCTGGAGGGTATATTCCATTTTATGTCTGCATTCTGTCATTCCTTTTACTTCCCCTCTCAGAAAGTATAGCAAGAGTAGGTAGCTAATTCAGTACAGACCATCTTCAGAAACAGGTATGTGATCATGAGGAATCCAGACATTAAATCTTTAGTGCATGGAAAAAATTAATTGTATTTACAAAATCATATCTATATATATGTGTGTGTGTGTGTGTGTGTGTGTGTGTGTGTGCATATATATATATATATA